>JAANYP010006448.1:0-116287 GCA_020465985.1 Centrapalus pauciflorus
AGAATGACTTGTACATGCTCGATATGAACAAGCCAGATAATTCGATGGGTCCGATCTGTTTACTATCAAAAGCTTCGGAGACGGAATCGGTTTTGTGGCACAGACGCATGGCTCACTTGCACCTAAGGAAAATGAACTACATAACGAAGAATGGTTTGGTGCAAGGTGTGCCTCTGAAGAGTTTTCAATTTGAAGACAAGTGTCTACCGTGCATGAAGGGCAAACAACACAAGAAGACACACAAGTCCAAGAAGCAGAATTCCATAGCCTCGACATTCGATTTGTTGCATATGGACCTTTTCGGCCCTATCAACAAAAGGAGTATAGGAGGTAGTTGGTATTGCTTAGTTATCACCGACGATTACTCACGTTTTTCTTGGGTTTTCTTTTTAGGTACAAAGGACGAGACGGCTGCGAAGCTCATCGGGTTCTTAGACCAAGTGGAGAATTCCTACGGAACTAGGGTTAAAAGTATTCGTAGTGATAATGGGACAGAATTTAAAAACTCTGTAATTGGTGTATATTGCCTATCAAAGGGCATCGTGCATCAATTCAGTGCACCATATGAACCACAACAGAATGGGGTGGCCGAACGTAAAAACAGAACATTGATTGAGGCTGCAAGGACTATGCTTTCGGATTCAAAGCTTCCTACCATGTTTTGGGGGGAGGCAGTGAATACCGCGTGCCATATTTTAAATAGAGTCCTTACAGTCAAATCATTGAACAAAACATGTTATGAAATTTTGAATAAACGGCCACCTAACTTAACTGGATTCGAACCGTTTGGAGTACCATGTACACTTTTAAGAACAAAACATCAACCGAAGTTTGGTGAAAAGGCTGACGAAGGATACTTCCTGGGTTATGTGCCAAACTCACCAAACAAACGGGTTTTTAACAAAAAGAGTGGTACTGTGGAGATTGTGTATAATATTGAAGTCACAAGTTATACAAATGAACCCCAAACTGGTCCGGAATGGATTTTTGACTATGATAAGTTATTTGAGTCATTTAACATTCCTTTGGATGAAACTGCAGGTACTATCGAAAAAGACATGGCGACGTTGCACCTAAATGACGATGGCCATATTTTTCCAAGGACCACGTTCGAATCTACGTCCGAGCCTACTGTGACTGTAGATGGGTCTCCAGAAGTTGCTAATCCAGAAGAACCTAACACTGAGAATCAGACTCAACCTTCAAGTTCTGCCTCTGAGGAAAACGTCCGTGAGGAAGAGAATGTGGAAGCTGAGCCTGTTCCCCCTTTAGGTGAAATAGGATCCAACTTAGGAGATAATCTAAGGGTAGACGAAATAGAGACCTCTAGGATTAACAAGAACCATCCTATAGATAGCATCATAGGAAATCCTAACGAGGGTGTGAGGACTCGGAGTAGTGTAAATAACAACACTGTGTTGTTGTCGATGATAAACGACTCCGAGGCATATCATACATGTCTATATTCGTGTTTCATATCGCAAGTAGAGCCCAAAAATGTGCAAATGGCACTTAAGGACAACTCCTGGGTTGAAGCGATGCATGAAGAACTTTCACAATTTAGGAAACTAGAAGTGTGGGAGTTAGTTCCGTTACCTCGAGGGGAGATTGCAATAGGAACCAAATGGGTTTTTAAGTGCAAAAGAGATGATCGGGGTATAGTCACGCGCAACAAAGCGAGATTAGTTGTAAAGGGTTTCAACCAAGAGGAGGGAATCGATTACAATGAAGTGTTTGCACCTGTAGCAAGGTTAGAAGCAATTAGGTTGTTTTTAGCTTTTGCCTCCTTCAAGGGTTTTAAAGTATATCAACTGGACGTTAAGAGTGCTTTCCTGTATGGGAAAGTGAAGGAGTTAGTATATGTAGAACAACCGCCCGGGTTTACAGATCCTAAATATCCTGATAGAGTATATCGTTTAGATAAGGCTCTTTATGGATTACATCAGGCACCTAGGGCATGGTATGAGACTCTATCGAACCATCTCTTAGAAAACGGCTTTGAGAGGGGTAGGATAGATAGTACTCTTTTTGTGAAGAGAAAAGGAGATCACTTTATCTTGGTGCAAGTGTACGTCGATGATATCATCTTTGGATCATCAGACGAACAGATGTGCAAGGATTTTGAGAAGGTGATGAAGTCTAAGTTCGAGATGAGTGCTATGGGGGAGTTGAATTTCTTTTTGGGGTTACAAGTTGACCAGAAGAAGGAAGGCATGTTTATCCATCAGACCAAGTATGTCTATGACATATTGGAACGGTTTGGGATGGAAGGAACAAAGTTGACTGCCCATTTCAGCACGCCGATTCAAGTGAATCACAATCTCGGGCCGGGTACTGATGGTGATACCGATGTGGATCCGACGTTATATCGGGCCATGATTGGGTCACTTATGTATTTAACTGCTTCAAGACCTGACATTATGTTTGCTGTGTGTATTTGTGCTAGGTTTCAAGCGAATCCGAAGGAGATGCATATGAAAGCTGTGAAGCGGATTCTACGATACCTCAAGTCGAAACCGAAGCTGGGACTTTGGTATCACGCGGAGGGAGATCTAGAGTTGGAGGCGTTCACAGATTCTGACTACGGAGGATGCAGCTTGACGCGCAAATCTACGACTGGAGGTTGTCAGTTCCTAGGAGGGAGATTGGTGTCCTGGCAATGCAAGAAACAAACATCGGTAGCCGTGTCAACGTGCGAGGCCGAGTATGTTGCTGCTGGTAGTTGCTGTTCACAGGTTCTGTGGATACAACAACAATTGCGGGATTACGGTTTGGCTTATACTCAAACTCCAATTAGGATAGACAATCAATCTACAATTGCGATAACAAATAATCCAGTTAAACACAGTAAAACAAAGCACATAGACATAAGGCATCATTTTATTCGTGATTGTGCTGAAAAGAACTTGATAAAACTGGTAAAAGTGGCGACTGAAGATAATAATGCTGATTTATTTACCAAAGCGTTTGATAAGTCACGATTTGAGTATTTAATTCAACTTAATGGAATGCGCAACCCAGAGTAAATTGACCTTAGTAGTATTTTATTTCCTTTTATAGTTGTTATATTTCTTTCTTTTTCCAGTAGTCTGCTAATTTAGGAAAGTTTCTAATTTAGGAAAGTTTCTATTTTTAGTAAGTTTCTATTTTTAGTAAGTTAGTAGATTAGCTTAGTTTAATGCGTTTTGCTATGAAAAACAAAAGAAAAAAAAGAGAAAATTACAAAAATACAAAAAAAAAGGAGAATATCAGAAAAGGAGTTAAGTCTTAGATACATAGGTTCAAAGTGACGAAAATTAGCACCGTCGTTACAGATTCTAAGTGTTTAGGCTTTCACACATAATGCAACTAAATCCTAAGTGTTATACTTTATTTAGTTTGATGTGTTGGTAGGCATAATACATATAGGGTATCTAAAGGCTAATAAAATATTCTAGAAAAAGTCAAACGTGTCACTAGCTTAGATGTATGACCAATCGGTCTTAATTTTTATGTACAAGACATACAAACATTGAGTCTAAATGAGGTATGCAAACTTTCTGGGGATGTATAGCAACATCAAATACGTCTGAAAATGGAAAGAATAGAAATATCATGAAAAACTGAGAGTCGAAAACATGCAACTCTGTTGTACGTAAGTACAGACCTGTTGTCTCTGTTTAGATTCGGGTTAGCAGACATGTCGCTTTGTTGTACGTCAGTACAGACCTGTCACCGCTATCTGCTAACTTTAAAATTAAACCTTAAGTCGAACTAAGACACTTTGTTGTATGAGAATACAGACCTGTGTCCGATGTTTGTCTTTTAAAGAAAGTTTGCAAATACCAACAAGTTAGAATTTTGTCTGTGTGCCTCGATCATAAAAGTATGTCTATGTCTGAGTCACGTAAGATAATTTCCTGATAAATAAAAAGGCCAAGGGATATTCCGAAATGTAGAGTGTTTAACAGGGTAAAATACCAACAATCGGCTAAATGGGTATGTCACGACAAACAATCAAAGGAATCAAAAATTCCTAAGTGTGAAAGTTTAAGTACTGAAAGTTAGTATCGGACATCGCTATCTGATTGAACCTTTCTTAGACTATACTCACCAAAAATATGTTGTTTGGTATTTAGCTTAGCTTGTAAATTTATTTTTATAACTTAAGTCTAGATTAAATTTTTTAGTCAAAATTTTAATTTACTTTAATTTTATTTTTACCTTAGCTTATTTTATTTTATTTTATTTTTAGTTTAGTTTAATTTTTACTTAGGTAAAAGGTCAAAAATTACTGAGGGTGCATTCAAAGTTGGATAAAATATACAATGCGTGAAATATCTGAGCTTAGGGTAAAAGATTTGGCATAGTTTATCTGGTTACACTACACAGTAGAAAATAGTTGGTAAAAGTTGAAAATATTTCAAAATTTCCGAAATTTTTCTAAGTGTTGGAAATTTCGAATCTAAGACAGACTCGAATGTGAGATACTTCGAATCTGTCAGTAGACTCGAAATTGCATAGACTCGAAGGTAGGTAGTATAAATAGGTCCACAGTAATGGCATTTATTTCTTACTACCCTCGAATCTGATTTCTCGAATCTGTCTTTGGCGATCTCGAATCTATTCTCGAGTCTATCGAATCTCTACTAAACGACATTTCGTCGAGTTTGAAGTCTTTGTGTTCGATTCTAATCTCATATCTAGGTATAATCAACAGGATTGTACAAGATTTTGGTGGTTTAATACACAAATTTGGACTTAAACATCACATTTTGATGTTCTATTGGTCAAAATTGGGTTTTTGCAAAATTACCAAGTTTGGACTAATAAAAGATCAAATTAAAAGCATAAATCTATAATTAGAACCTAGTTGAACTAATGTATGTGATTTGCTACGTTCAAAATGGTTAAAATTGTTGGTTTTTGTTGAAATAAGGTCCGACGGCCTTTCGAATCTGATAATAGGTTCGAATCTGATCATGGCTTTCTCGAATCTATCAATAGATTCGAGATGACCAGATATTCGAATCTGTCCATCAGACTCGAATAGGGTATTTTCGAATCTGTCCATCACATTCGAATATGGGCACTTCGAATCTGTTTCTCTCGATTCTGTACTTCATTTATTTTGTTGAATTTAAATTTTATTAACCTTGTGAAAATTTAATTGTGTTAGATTTTGTATTTAATCAAATACAAGATAAAACAAATTTGAATTTAAACAAGTTTATTGATTTTTAATAAAAATCTAACAAATTTTATGTATTGTGCAGATATGGCGCTTCGTGCTTTTGTTCCCAAGCACAATATGGTACTGAATCCTGCCCATAACATCCCTGAGGCGCAGGGATTTCGAGAAGTTTTGGATTTTCTGGCAGAATCTAGGATAAGTTATGTGCTGTATGAAAACATTCCGATTGTGATATCCTATGTGCGTCAATTTTACGATCACTTGCAGGTGGACTGCACTGTCACCCCGACAGTGTTAAGAACTAGAATTGCCGGACAACCTTTGGTTTTCTCCGCTGATATTTTGAGACAAGTCCTGCAGTTGGGGTCCCTAGAACAAGAAGACGGGCCTACAGACTTTCCTTTAAGTATTAGGCAAGCAGCTTTTTTGAGAATGGGATACAGCTTGGACGTTACAAAATCTTCGTATATGAAAAGCGGGTTGATAGGACAATGGCGTTTCTTGGTCCATGTGTTTATGATCTGTTTTGCGCCTAAGAAAGCTGGTTTTGATTATATAGTATCAAAAATCCAATCAGCAATGATCGCGATGGTATACAATAAGAAGTTTAGTTTCTCGCAGCTGATTTTCTCGGAATTTATCCATCAAATCACGGCTCCTGAGAGAGAAAAGTTCCTTTTGTATCCGAGGTTTGTGATGATGTTGATTAGGCACTTCTTGCCTGAGCTGCCACAATCTGATGATGCATTGACCGTCAATGTTATAGAGAAGCGTATCTATTCTGACTGTTCCTCACACCGAGGAAGGTTAGCCGTTCCTGAGGCACGTCCACTTTTTGGCGCAATTCTGGACAGGGAATTTCAAGCTCCGAATGATGCCAACTGGGCAGGAGTAGTTGATGTTCAACAGCAACAGCAACAGCAACAGCAACAGCAACAGCAACCGCATCAGCAACCGCATCAGACTCGAGTTCGTCCCCGTGATCCAAGGCATAGACAAAGAGATACTGCAAGTCAGTCTCAGGTGTCTAGGCCTTCTTCGAGTCAGCAACCAGAAATGCAGGAAGCCGGACCGTCATCTGTCCCAAATGAAGCTGATCAATTGTGCCAAACTTTAAATGAAATTTGGGAGGCGGGTCCACATGCAAATGAAGATATAGCGGCTGCGTTAGTGGGAGAATTGCTTGAGCCTCCAGAGGGAGAAGAAGATGTCTTCAGAGATGTTGACGAATATGAGCCTGAGCAGACTGCCAATGATGAGTCATCATCTGCTACAGAATCAGAAGAGATGGAGGAGATTGAAGTTGAAGCTCCAGAATCTGTCCAAATTGGAACTTACGGTTCACGCTTGATCATCAATGAAGGTGGTTCGCGAAGGCGGGAGGCCAGGGAATCTGAAGATTCGGATTTTGAAGAAGAAGATGATGCTCCACTAATGACGAGGCAAAGGGCCAAACGTCATCGGTTCATGCAAGGGTCTTCCTCTGCATCCGCCAGTCAGTCAGACGTTTCCCAAACCCAACCTCAAACCACAGCTCCACCATCACCACCACCTCAACCTCATGAGCCATATATTCCGCCACCATTCAATCCTTCTCCCCTTCAGTCCATTCCATCTATGCCAGAAGCATACAATGAAAATCAAAGATTACTGCAGCTGAAGAGTCGAGTGGATTTTCAGCACGTTCAAATTATGACTCTCACTAAAGCAGTTGGTGAACTCCAAGCACATAACGCTAATCTGGATAAGGAGAATGCTGAGTTGAGAATGATTATTGAAGGTGTAAGAGATGAAAACACTGAGCTTAAATCTTTTGTCACTGACCAATCGTCTGAGATCCGAGCAATGCGGTCCCTCCTAGAGCAGCTTTTGAAAAATCTACAAACTCAGGGGGAGACAAGTTGTAAAGATCAGGAAGTTCAGCGAGAAGATGATGATGATGAAGGCAATGATCCCAGTGCAAATAAAGAGATTGAGTCTGTAGATTTTCCTGCAGCTCAAGTTACTCAAATTCAGGGGGAGCCTAGTCAAGGCGAAGGACACAGGGGTGAAGCTAGTTCGTCTAAGGAGCCTACAGACTTTGAAATCAGTGAGATGATTGACGCGCTCATGGATCTTGATGATGATCCACTGGATGTAGGCTTTGATAACGAAGATGAAGAGCTTGAAGAAGGGGAGATTGCGCCAGAGGAGATAGTCGACTGGCGATCAGATGATGAAGTTCTTGCTGATGAGGATGATGAAGCTGACGAGATAATTGTGCAGCAGAATCCTATCACAGATACTTATATGATTGATGGACATAACATTGTCGATGCAGATATAGTGAATGTTGCTTTAAATCCTCAGCCATCGACAGAGGAACCTGCAAGAGAGCTAACCAATGAAGAAAAACGAAAGCTATGGTTCAGGGCTGAAGAGAAGGAAGCTGCAATTAAAAGGACAATGAGAGTGCCAGGTACGGGGAAGCTGTCTGAGCGAATTTTAAGCTGGTTCTTTGACAGAGAACTGCAGCTATTCATAATAAAGAGAAAAGACGGGCTTCAGTACATGAGGCGAACCTTAAAGGCGTTCAACTCCTTGCCAAAGATTGAAATTGCAGATTTAGCATGGAAAGATCTGATCAATATTGGCAATGATCCCTATGCGGACGTTATCGCAAGAATAATAAGAAAGGAGGGAAGATCGAGGAAATTTGAGCGCCTGAGTCCAAGAGTTGGGAAAAGAGTTGAGGATCCATCACGTATCGACCCTCTAACTGGTAGACCTTGGATGAGGATTCATTATAAGCCAGCCAGGTGTCTTAGGAAGGTACCTCTCAAGCCAATGCCACAAAACATTCTGAAGAATCTGAAGTGGTGGTATGCTGACACAGAAACTGGGGAAGCGGTTATGGAAGACTTAGAAGAAAAGGTTATTCTTAGAGTCTATGACCCGCTTCACCTGGTGAACTTATCTAAAGAAGACTTGCAGATCTTGTATAACTGTAAGATTTCCAGTGACGCACATATGGATGCTGAAGCGAGTAAATATGAAAATGTAGTCAAGGTATGTGTAGAAAAAGGTCTGTATGCTGGTAGTATTTTGAATCAATAATAAACCATGTTCTTAAATCAAATGTGTGAATTATTAGAAGCTATCGTCAAGGGGGAGTCTGTTGGTACATCCCGTGTGACGATAGCAGTCTAAGTTGTCTTACATTGTGATTTTGCATATGTTTGGTATATATATATTATATATGATTGATGTTTATCAGTGTTTGTATGTTTGAACTTGATGTAACGTATTACAAGAAGTTCAAACATAAAACTCAAAGATAAAATCAATCATAAGGTAATATTATAAGTTTCATCACTTAAGTGTTTAAGTGTATTGACTAGATTCGAATAGGTTAAGGAAGGCATTCGAATCTGTGATAGATTCGAATGTATCCATAGATTCGAATATAGGTTAGATTCGAATCTGTCAGATGGACAGATTCGAATGGGCCTTAGGCCAGATTCGAGGTTGGCCCACAACAGACTCGAATCAGGGTCTATAATTAGGGATAGACTCGAATGATTAGCAGACCTTTGGCAGAATTCGTGAGGAATTAAGCAATAGGCGATCTCGAGTTTATCAGCTAGGTGAGTCCCATTTCGGAGAGAATTAGTACGTAGGATCGTTCGTGTGTCGTTCGTTCAGCGTCTAATAGTCTCCGTGTTTCCGTTGGTTGAGAGTTGTCCGTCTGACCGTCAACGAGGATTCCGCACTCGTTAACGGGTCCGCGTCTAGATAGATCTGTCAGTGGTAGACCTTACAGAACAATAAAAGGCTGAGGATAGGAACATTTACCTTAAGAGTGTTATTGATACAATCACTGAGGAAAAGAGTTCATTGAAGTCTGACCTGTCTATTCTTTCAAAACGCTTAGAGCCGGTAAGTGTGTAAAACTTAGACAATCAAAGAAAATACAAAATGATTGAAGAAGAGAGAATAGATTTGTACTCACGGATAAAAACCCTAGATGATGAATTCTAAAATCGGGGTCAAACTGAACAAAATATTCATCTAAATCAACCCAAAGAGACCAGGTTTTATCATTCCAAACAAGGAATTGGTTTTAAAAATCCTAAATATTTGGAAAAGGTTCAATCAGTTTTACCTATATTTTATGATAGAAGGTATATGGGTTGCAGGTTCAAGTCTTTCTTTTTCCAATCACCGGAAGAAGTCTTAACCTAAGAGGATGAGAAAAGAAGTGAAAATAAAGAAAAGGAAATTCCTTTTAAATACGATGAGCTAAATGAGAGTTATCCTTATAGAGTGTCTGACGAGCCGTCGTTGTGGCCCGTAGAAATAACCTTAAATCTAACTATTTAGCTTAGTGAAGTAAGGGTCGAATCCGCAGGGAGTGCGTATGTAATTGGGGTTAATTAGCTAGTTTCTTTAGTTTATTAAAAGCGATTAAAGTGTAAAATGATTGAATTGTATGGAATAATGATTACGTCTGAATTAAAACTAAATTAATGGCAAACAGCTATCGGATTGAATAACAAAGCAAGTAAAGATAACCATTTACGGAATCACTACGACATAAATTATTACCCACTAGAATTTCATGCAACAATCACATAGACATAATTAATTGTGCGGTTAAATTAATCAAAATTGTTTTAATCAATAACTCTCGGCATAGTGCATGCAACGTTCATTACTTGTCTTAATCCCTAAACTAATGGACTCGACACAAATAATAACACTACGATAAACTACCTTGCTTTAATCAATCAAAATACATAATCATAACAATAACCGAATGCTTATCATTTGTATTACACATAGAGTATTTCAATCACAAAAAATACATCAAAACATAAATTGAAATTCAAATAAAGTAAAACTTAACGGTAGATCCTCCGCAAACAGCTATGGTGTTTAGCCGATCATCGTATGCTCTTCAACGGGAATGATTGGAGACATCGTCATAGGCTTGCAAACACCTTCTTCGTACTTGAGTCGTGAATCCACTCCGGCAGGGCTTCGCCACTTCTTTCAACACTTTTGGGACTCCCCAAAACATCCACAATCGAACTCTATTTATAGAGGAGGTGAAATTAGGGTATTTGGCTTGAAAACACGTTTGCTCTCTTTTTGCGCCGCACCAGCGTAGGCCTAGTCAACAACAGTTGAGTTTGAATTTATAAAATCATAAATTTATAAAATCATAAATTCCATGTTATGTATTACATATAAACCATCATGCAACCGAAGCTTAATTAAATGAGTTTGCCCTGTGCAGTATTCCCATACGTAATACCGTGTGTTGAATATATATGCACCCGCTGTTAGACGAGCTGAACTAACCCGAACGGGGGACTTCACTCCCGATAGATTTATCCACAATATATTCGCGCTTACAAATAAATGCAATTAACGGTTCATGATTTGAGAGCTGATGGAACCACATGTGTAATACATAAATGGAATGAAGTTGTTTTCGTGTCCATATGAAAACGTAGCATGTATTTCAACCCCAAAACATAACAGTGTGAAAATAGGGGCTATGAGGACTCAACATGAGTGCGATGGCAAATACGAGCGTAAAATGCAAATTTGCGTTGTTTGATGGGTGATGAAGCCGGATGTGTTTAATCGAGTCCTAAATGATCATAGGGACTTAATATCTCTAATATATGATAATATGTATATTTATAGATTTTAATGTATTAAATCACCCAACATTACAAGTTTATAAAAAAACCCACTTAAAACGTCAAGTTTATATATCTATAATTTTCCAGCTTTTTCGAAGGTTTTTCGGCCTACTTTGAGGCTGTTTTTGACCAAGCTCCAAAACGTTTTAGGCTTTGGTTTTCTTGGACATTAAACTACTATATACAAAAAAATTTTAGAGTCAAGAACGGCTATTTTTCGAGATGTTTAGATTGGGGAAAAAGCTTGATGAAAACCCTATGTTGGCCATTTCTGAGCTGTCAAACTTTTGGTTTCCCAAATAATTTCTGGGGGTCTTAAACTTCAAAATAAATTATGAAAACTTCCAGATTTTTAGTTAAGTCATAGATCTACCTCTTGGGACAATTATCAACTCATTTTGTTAAGTTATGAATTAGTTATGATTTTTCAAAGTCGATGCAACTTTTCTGCCGAAGTTCCATAGTTCATAAACTTGAAATAACTAATGATTCTTGTTGTTTATTCAAAGACTACTTATATAAAAGTTATAAAACATGTATATATCACTTGTTTTTCATAATATTTACATTTTCATGATGTGTTTATATATTTTAAACACATTTGAAGAAAACAACTTAAAAACAAAAACTAGTGATTTATAAACTTGAGTTTTTATGAAACTTGTTGTTGTTGGTGATATATATACATTATGCAAGACTTGTAACAACTAAAATAATAGAAGTAATAAGGTAGTTTTTACTTACTTTGATGTATTAAAAGAATGCAAATGAGTAGGAGTTGAGTTCTTGAATTGTTGCACCAAAGAAACACTTGAAGAACTTGAAGAAACAAAAAGATGCAACTTTGGTGTTCTTGGTAGCTCTTGGCCGAATTTTTTTTTTTTTTTTTTGAGAGAAAAGATGAGAGGATTTTGATCTTTCAAGGTGTGAATGAAATGAGAAATGCGTCCTCTATTTATAGAAGAGAATTGGTCTTGCAAATGATAAAAGAAAAGGTGGTGTTAACACTTTACCAACATGTTGGAAAAGTAGAAAAAGTGAAGAATTCTTTTCATTATTTTTATAAAAAGTCAAAGGGACAAAAAAGTGTGTTCCCTTATGTTGTTGGCTGATTTTTAAGTATAAAAATGATGTATTTTGGTTTTTTTTTTTTTTTTTTTGTATAAAAGTATTTAGAAATGTATTATTGTATTTCCCTTTTTTTGTAATTTCGTAAATACTTTTGGATGCATTGTTTTAATGAATTGTTTTAGTCTTGCATAATTAATGTTAAGTAATTGTATTAGTATATGATTAGTGTCACTAATCATAATTTAATTATGTACTTAGTTGAATTAATTCATCATATCGCAAATTGATCGGATTAATTAATATGCTGATTCATCGCACCGATAAAATTGATTCTTATTGATTTGAATTTCCTTGTGAACTTTGTTAATCACTTTGATTAATTGCTAATGACCATTGATTAGGTTATAAATTACTAATAAACGTTGATTAGGTCATAGTTGCTAACTTGGTTTAGTGTCGGATGTTACATTCTCCCCCTGTTAAGGGAATTTCGTCCCGAAATTTTATCTTGTTTCCTAAGAGGTCTTGTTACTTAGGATTATGTGAGAGTATCTTTGGTTAAACTGGCCTTGCATGCCGAAGTGAATTCTGGTCCATGTCTAAAATTCCATCTGACCTTGAGGATGGGTATACAACTTTGCTTCAATCCTTTGACCTTAGGGTCCATGATTTCAACCGGATTTTTGATGGAGCGAAGTTTATCAGTTGGCTGGATCTCTTCCAAGGGGGTAACAAGTGTCTCCTCTAACAAACACTTCTTTAGATTCGATACATGGAAGGTATTGTGCATGCTGCTAAGCTCTGGTGGTAGCTTTAAACAATAAGCTACGAGTCCAATTCCCTTTAAGACCTTGTATTGTCCAATGTATCGAGGGTTTAGCTTTTCCTTATTTCCCTAATCGTATCACACCCTTCCATGGCGAGTCTTTCATTGGTACTCGTTCTCCCAATTAGAACTCAAGGGATTTTCTCCCTACATCTACATAACTTTCTGAGAATCGAGGGCAACTTTTAGTCAGTTTCGCATCTGTGCTATCTTTTTAGTAGTTTCGTGAATGATCTTAGCACCAGTGATTTGGCTATCTCCTACTTCTTCCCATCAAATCGGTAATCGACACTTTCGCCCGTAAAGGGCCTCAAACGGAGCAGCTTTAGTACTCGAGTGTAGCTATTGTAGTACGATAATTCCACTAAGGTAATTGAGTATCCATTACACAGGCTCTTAATGTATGTTCTAGGGTTTAGATCGTACTATTATTCTGACCATCGGTCTGAAGGTGATATGTGGTACTCATATCCAAGTTTGTATCCAAAGCTTGCTGTAATAATTGCCAAAAACCTACATGTAGATCTGCTATCCGTATCCGAACTGATTTTAATAGGCACTCTGTGTCCAGAGACGACTTCCTTGAGGTACGTTCGGACTAGCTTATTCATCCTGTTGTTTACCTTAATTGGTAGGCTTCGGTTGACTATTACTCAAATGGTTTCTGATGTTCGTCTTAACTTTGGAGCATGTTAGGAATTTGTTGACATATGTGGCAATGTCATCCTTCATGATAGGCCACCCGTATAGCTCCCTAAGGTAATGATACATTTTATCGGATCCGGGGTGAACGACATATCTTGATTTGTGTCCGTCATCCGTAACCAGTTTTCTTACTCTATCAAAAACAGGGTAACCAGACTCTATTCATGAAGTATCGATTTCCATTAACCCTTATCCCAAACTATTTATCTATTCCGTGCATGGCTATAAAATGGTAGAAGGGTACTAAGTATGAGATGCCTCTAGGGTTTCCTCGTACTCCAGAGCGTTAAGTCGTTGGGTTAGTTCTGCATTACGGGCTTTGCGCTCTGCTAGGCGCTGTCACAAATTGTCTATTCCATCTTGTGAATCGCCTGGGTATTCTGGTTGGCCCAAGGTATATTGGTGGTTTGTATTGTCTCTTGCGTAATCCTTGCAGGGATCTCACCGACCTCCTGGTGGATTTGTCGAAATTGAAGGTCGTATCTAGCGGCCCTTGCCACCAACAGAGGTACGGTTCGTTGTGTAGGATCCTGGGTAAGTGTCAATACTTGAGAAGAAGATGGTGTTTCTAACTGGCTTGGGATCCCTTCCTTGTTTCTCCACTCTTGGAGAGTGTGAGGCATCCATCCCCACTGTCTTACGTTCGCCTGTCGTTACAGCGGCGAGCTTGGCTGATGGGCAGGTACTGGGATAGACTCCCGTTGTGCCAGTCACACCCTTTTCCTAGGGTGACCTTCCTTAATGGTCCATTGGGATGGCTTCTGAATAGGATGGAGGATGGAACACGGGGTGGAGCAATTTGTCCAAGCCCCTCTAACCCCTCCAAACAGGAGTCAGTTGAAAAAGAGGCAACCCCTGCTACTTTTGCTTCTCCTTTTTTGCGAGTAAATACAGCCACTATGGAGCAGGCTTCACTCCATGCAGTGTCCACCTAGTGTCAGTGTGAGTCCTCTGGTTCCTCCCAACAGGAACCAGTTGTACAAAAGGAGACCACCACATCAATTGTCCAAGCCTCTCAACAGGCTGAAGACACTGAAAAACAGAATACGAGTTTGCACAAGGAGACCACCACATCAACTCTCCAAGCCTCTCAACAGGCTGATGACATTGAAAGACAAGCTAAAGCACTCTCTACTCCACACTGAGTCCACACAATTACCCCCTCAGATTTCTCATACACAATATGAGTTTGCACAAGGTGCCAAAGCTGCTGGAACTGACTATCCAGCAGATCAGCCTTCATCTTCTGTTCCTCATGACACAGCTGTTCCACACCCAAAAACTGTTGAAGGACCAACAAATCAAGCTGATGAACCTCAGGGAATGGAACATCCCTCTGGTAAAGCTGATCCCCAAATGCAAATTCCATCATCAGCGTTCACCATTGATGATGTTGAAATGTACATCCCATCTCCCAAAGAAGAGCTGCCTACAAACCAAGGTACTACTGAGGGAACATCCCATGGTCATGATAAAGGTACTAGCTACAATGCCAATAGCATCTGAAAGGCCACTATCCCCCATTGCCTCACCTCATATTGCAGCTACAGCCATTGCTGAAGGTCCCCTTTATCCTTCCAAGTTGGGCCACTTAACTTTTGCCCAGCCTATGGAATTACTCTCTAAAGTATCCCTACCATCACCTACTGACCTTAAAACTCCACAATCCTCACCATCACACTCATCCACATCCACTCAATCCAAACAGTTAACCCGTACACCTCCATCCCCCGAAGAACTCTCTTTGAAGGACCAACTTTTAGTGCTGTCAAACAAAGTTGGTTCTTTGGAATCTTCCATGACCTCCCTTCCGTCCATTATTTCAGATTTTGTATCTGCTCAGCTTCAGAGGTTTCTTAATTCTTTCAGGACCTCTTTTCCAGCCCCTGCTCCGCAATCTGATCATTCTTCTCAGCTGCTTGCACTCACTGCATAGCTGCAACAACTCTCCTCCTCCCTATCTTCAATACTTACTCGCCAACAGGACTCTGTGTCCAGCATGGCAGCTGTTTCCCAACATCTGTCAAATCTTGCTGAAACCTGTTCTACCACCCTGCCATCCATACTGGCTTTTCTAAATACCTTGGTGGTATCTCTGTCAAATTCTGTGGCAGCAAACTTTGATGATATGCATGAGTCCCTTGAACTTACTATTACACAACTTTAGAGTTTGGTGTTCACAGAAATTGATAGGGCTGCTATTTCCCAGCATTCATCTATTGCCACTTCTCATTCCTCTTCTCTTCAAACTTGTGTTACCCAGCTGGCAGAAGTTAAGGACAGATTGGCTTTCTTAGTGCATAGCCTGGTTGGTTCAAGACTTGTCACCAAACCTGCTGCTGTCGAGCCTGTTGGATCCGTTCCTTCAGGCAAACCTGGTGTTGAAGGCTTTGTGCCATCTCCTTCAAAGAGGGAGAAGTCTAAATTTTCCTAGAAGACAAAGTTTAAGGGGAAGAAATATTCATCTCCCTCGAAGGAGAAATCAGCATCAGTAACCCAAGCAGCAGGACAATTACAGGTTGGTATTGCTGCAGGTACTTCAACTATCTCTACAACCGCTGCTCCATCTACTCAGGTTGGATCTCAAAGCCCTGCACCGTCTAAGGGGGAGGAATCCATTCCTGAGGATAGGCCAAGCAGAAGAAGACATTTGATTATGGAACAAACTAAAGAGGGAGAAGAAGAAGAGGAAACTAAAGCTATTCTAGCTAGAGCAGCAATGTGGAAAGGGAAAGCCTCTGTGGACACCGACTCTCTCAAAGCTGCTCAATTAAAGTTTGACAAATGTCAGGCCAAAGATATGGGCATTCCACTAGAGACTTATTATAAGTGGAAACAAGATCAGCTTCAGATCCTTGAAAGAGAGAAAAAGGAAGAAGCTTCTGCTAAAGCTGCTAAAGCCCTTGCATAAAAGGAGGCAAGAAATATTAAAATGCCCTCCTTGGATGTCAAAGGAAATTGATAGAAGCTGTCAATGAGTCAGTGGTTGGTAAAGAGAGAGAGAAGGAACAAAGTGCACAGGTCTTGGTGACCAAATCAAAGCATGTATCCTCATCAGCTGAAGCCCAAGTTCACTTTGACAATATGGCAAGGAAGAAATTCTTTGATGTTGCAAACAGAAGACTTGCCAAGGAGACAATTGTCAAAGTTGTCCCCATATCAAGAAAAGGTAAGAAGTGGAAACTTCAAGTTACAAGGCACGGTGCTGATGGTCCTGAATTAGAAGCCTACGAGTCTACTGATGTTGCCTGCATGGGGTATAGGGAATGGGTTGAATTGGTTGTTGCCCTGAGTAGATCAAAATCTGATACTGCCAATGCTGTCAGGGCATATGTCAAGACACTGATGGAAATGGTGAAAGACCTGGGCTTGATCCCTGAAAAACAAATTAAGGGTACCTCACTGGTGAAACCCAAGATTAAGCCCAGGAGGAAGAGAAAGGATACAGAGCTTGAAGAGCTCATTATTATGATTGAACAAGGGATGCATGTTGTTGCAGTAAAAGGGGTAGATCACAGTCTGCCAAAAGGAGTTGAGCCTGAAAAAGAAAAATTCATAGAAGAGCCTGAATTAGGGGTATTCTTTGTGGACCCCTGTCAAAGAAAATATGTTTGCAGAGGGCATTTGATCTTCATAAGGCTGGTCTCAAGCAGGTCATAGCATGCAGACTCTCGTATACTTTTGATCAGCAATCAAGATGGAGAGCAATCATCTGGGAACTTATCAAAGGCTTCTATGAAAGGGGAGAACTTCAACATCTTGACTTCATGTTCCTTAGGCACCAAGTAGAAGAAATTGATGAGACTATGGAACCTTACCAACACCTGATGGAGCAAAGACAACAACTTGAAGGTCCATCTACTACTGAGTAGATGAAGAATGGAAGCTGTCCATAAGTTGGAAAGGTTTGCCATTATTTGCTCCCAACATCAACAGTCCAAACTTGTTGAAATTCTTTTCTTGTACATATGTTGTACTTTATTACATCAGTTGTAATTTATCTCAGTACATTAGTTTTACTTATAGTAAAAACATATCTTGTTTAAATCAATATCAGTATGTATAAACTTATCGTTTACTTTACTTCATTGTTGTACTTTCATTTCAGCATTGCAAAAATATATAGTGATCATTGATATAATCAGCTTAGACTGATTGTTGCAAAAAAGGGGAGATTGTTAGGCACAAAAAAAGCCTCAATCAAACCTGTTCTATATCATAGAGGGAGATTATAAATCAAACCTGTTTGATACACTTAAAAGGTATAATTTAAGGCATATTAATGCCTTATTGAAACCTGAAAAGTGATTTGCAATACTAGTCAAAGTTGCTCACCGTGTTACGTTAGTTGTAACTTAGGCAGATTGCCCAAGCTGTGTTATTCTGTTGACAGACTAGACATAAACTGTCTATGCTGCTAATGTCTGTTGAGTAGCTTGGACCAAAACTAAGTGTTCTATTCTTTGTGAATAGAATCTGTTCTTTGTGAACAAGTTATACACTTTATGGAATTTGTTTCCATGTCATCATATATTGTCTTGGACGAAAAGATCAGTTTGCAAGTCGAAGACAAAGTGGAAAATCAGAAGCTGCTACACTACCCAAGCTGTTCTGATACATGAAGACAAAGTGGATATTTGAAATGGGTGACAGACCATTTCTTATATCAAAATGGCTGTACAAGAAGAGGAAAGGATTAATGTTGACATTCCTCTTTAAGGTAAAGCAATCTACAACGAAGGCAAAAAGGAAAAGACAACGATTCTGCTACATAGAGACAAATGTTGTTTTGTCAGAATGTGCAGAATAGCAGTTTTGTCTTTTTGGAAAGACACTCCACTATACCTGTATCCAATGAGGAAGGTTCACCAATATTCTCTACGAGAGTATAAAAGGAAGTTTCTAAGGAATGTGAGATAACCAAGAGAGAGAAATCTAGAACGTGCAAAGAATTGTGTTTTCATGCATGCAAAATCTGCTTAGAAAAGAATAGTTGAGTGTGTCCAAGCTGTTCTTGTTCAAGCTGTCTGTCTGTCTTGTAAAATCAGTGAGTACATCTTAGTCAGTGAATTCATTGTAACTAGTTTGAGTGTGTCTTAGATTAGTTGTCTATCTATTGTTCTGTCATCTCAGTTTGAACCATTCCGCAGTTCAAACTTGTTTGTAATTAACATTTGTTGATATATACATACAAACATTAAGAAAAGTGTGTTGAGTTTTTAAATAGCTGTATTCACCCCCCTCTGGAGATTACAACAACATAGTATGGAAATCTTTTGGGACCTACAACTGGTATCAGAACAGTTTCGAGTGTGTGTTAACTCTAGATCTCTCACTACTCCCTATTTCCCACCATGGACAATAGTGCTGCCAGTTCCTCCTCTTCTTATGACAATGGGTCAATGGCAAAACCTCCCAAGTATATCATAAGAACTTCTCTGCCTGGAAGAGCAGAATGATGCTCTTTTCATAAAATCTGGACGTACAACTACCAGAGATAGTGATGGAAGGTCCCTATGTGGCAACTTCTGTCACTAATATAAAACCTGCTACTGACGGAGTTGTTCCTGAAGTCAGGACTATTGAGAAGGAAAAAGCTCAACGGTCTGATGAAGAGAAAAGACAAAAGATTAGTTGCTCTTGATGCAAAAGCCAGGAACAACCATGTTATTTCCTACCTGGTGATTTGTTCAAACAGCTTGAGAAAATGAAGACTGCAAATGAAATGTGGGATTCTTTGTATACCGTCTATGATGGCCCCACTATCACATTAGATAACAGGATCAACAATCTTGTTAGACAATATGAGCTGTTCTTTGCAAAGCCAAAGGACACACTCATTGAAACATACACCAGATTCACTGCCTTAATAAATGATCTCAAAGCTGTTGGGATCACTAAAGACAGCTTAACTCTAGTGAACAAGTTTCTGGACATACTGCCTGAGGAATGGAATTACTTCTCTACTATGGTTAGAAACTCAGGCACCATCAGAGGCAAGGATCTTGTGAATCTTTATGGATCCCTGTTAAATGATGAACAATCAAGGCAACAGAAAAGAAATGCCTTGGAGATGTCCAAAAGAGGTGCAACCTTATTTACCACCATGAGACCCTATTAATCAGGTGTATGGTGTCTCCACAGAAGCTGATCAACAGGCTAATGATGAAATGGAGGAAATGTCTAAAGAAGAGGACTGTGAAGATCTTGCTGATTTTGATGATGCGCAAATGATTGTCATGCTTGTCAGAAAATTCAATAGGAAGAGGTTTGGTGGTAAGATGCTGCAAAAGAAATCAGGTGCCATCAAGAAGAAGGCATTTGACAAAACTAAGGCTGAGTGCTTTAAATGTGGCAAAACAGGCCATATAGCTGCTGACTATGTGTCTAAAGCTGTTGGCTCTTCCTTTAAACCATACAAGACAAACAAAGACGATGGCTACAGGGTTAAGTACCTAATGGCCATGGCTAAGCTAAAAAAGTTGGAAGACTCAGTGGCTTCCAACAAGCAGAAGGGACTGATGGCTCAAACTTGTGTCTGGGAGGAGTCTGGTTCATCATCTGATGAAGAGGACAACAACTGTCTGATGGCCAACACTGATTTCCCCTCAACAAGCAACTTCAAATAGGACTTGGCTGAAGCTGAAGCTCTCAGCACATTAGAGAACTGGAATCCAACCATGATGTATAAGGTACAAAACTTTAAGGATTACAGTTTTGAAGAAAAAGTCAAAATGTTTGATTATTTACTTGTTGATTTAAAAGTTGCTGTTGAGAAGCGTGATGCTCAGAATTCTGAAATCTCTAAGCTAAAATCTAATCTTGAAACGAAAACTAATGAACTGAGCAGTTTTCATAAGTTGAAAACTGAACTTGATGAATTAAAACACATCAATGTCATTTTGTTAGAAGAAATGAGAGAAACTGACTCAAAGCATGCCAAGCTTCAAAAAATTGTTGACTCTTGATGCCATTCTGCTAAGAGAGTCAGTCAATGTATCATTCAGCAGATTCATGCTCAAATCCAAGCCTATCTTGCTGGAGATCTTGATACAACAGCTTCTATTGTTGACATTAATAATCTGGAAAAAGACTTATCCACTCCTGGTGAGCTTCCAAGTACTTTTATCCAAAAACTAAATGGAAAGCTAGTCTCAACAAACAGGTTTGTTAGGCCTCAAAATACTGACAGTTTATGTTAAAAGGCTACAAAGGCTGAGGTTGATGGAATGTGTTCTCCATCAAATCAACCTGCTAAGTGTCTAGGCAGTTCACATAGACAAAAGAAGAGAAAACAAGTTAAAACTGCAGCTTTGGGCACTAAACCTGTCAACCAGATAGATTTTGGGTCTAAAGCTGATGGGAAGAAACCTGTTAACCCTTTTGATGTTGCACATTTTGAGAAAAAGTTTTCAAAAGGAAGGAGCCTATTTTCAAGAGGGTTAAGTCTCATGTTGGAAGCAAAACTGCTGTGATTTTAAATAAGTTTTTAAATCATAGTAGAAAGCTGGTTATAAATGAAGGAAAATCTTTTGTTAAAACAAGAAGTAATTATTATGTTGATAGGAAACAATCATCACATCTAAGTAAAGGCAAAGGCAAAGCCATTGCTCAACCTGAGAAAGCTGGGAATAAGTTTACCAAACCTGTGGAAGGTCAAAAGACAATCAAACAATCTGTGTTTGATCTCTGACCTCCTATAAAAAGAGGAAAGGGGATACATGCAAAGCTGTTGTTGTTGTACCTTCCACCCAAGCTGTTGGTTCTTCTAAAACAAGTGAGACTTTGTTAAAACTTGTTGAGAAAACCAACAAAGATAAACCAGAATGTGTTTCTGGGAGTGCTTCTTCCAAAAAGTCTAAAAATAGAAAATGTTAAAAATGTGGAAAGAGGACTCATATGGCAAAAGACTGTCCTGAAACTGAGGACAAAAGGCCTGCTGACACTTTCCAACATTTCAAGAACCAGCAGTGTTGGAAGTAACATTGTCATTGATAAGAGTATCTCAGCTGATACAATCCAAATTGGGAATCTTAATGTAGATCTTAGTGGTCCATCAACAAATGTTGATGAAGAAGTAGAACTCATCCTTATGATGAGTTCCCCTAAAAACTAATATTTTCCATGACACTTTGCAGGTTTAACAACCAAGGCAGGTTTGGTACTTGGATAGCGGTTGCTCAGGCCACATGACAGGTTGCAAAGATTTGCTGAGTGATCTCAATCCTGAAAAAGGCCCAAAGGTCACCTTTGGTGACAATGTCCATGGATTCTCAGAAGGATATAGAACCCTTCAAGCTGGTGCTGCAATATTAAAAGGAGTAGCCTATGTGTTTGGGCTAAAACATAAACTTGTTAGCATTAGCCAACTCTATGATGCTAGCTACAAGGTTAATTTTGATGAGCACCTGGGGTACATACTGGATCCCCAAGGAAAAATTGTGTTGTGTGCACAAAGGAAGAAATGTGTATATGTTGTGGACATGAAATCTGCGGATCTAACAACTGAAACATGTTTCATCTCAAGGAGCAATGCAGACCTCAACTGGTTATGATACAAAAGGCTATCAAACCTGAACTTCAAGAATATCAACAAGCTCTGTAAGAAAGTGTTGGTAATATGTTTGCCTTCTATGACTTATGTTAACGATAAAATCTGCACTGCTTGTGAGAAGGGTAAGAAAATAAAAACATCTTTTAAATCTAAACATAATTTCTCTCTTGATACACCTCTCTTCTTAATCCACATGGAGTTGTTTGGACCTGTTAGTGTCTCAAGTCTAGGAGGTTGAAGACACACTCTAGTAATGGTTGATGAGTACTCCAGGTTTACATGGGTGATCTTCCTAAAGACCAAAGGAGAGGCTGCCAGAGAGATTATTGGATTTATCAAAAAGATGGAAGTTCTGAACTCTGCACAAGTCAAGCAGCCTAGAAGTGATCATGGTCTTGAATTCAAAAATACTACTCTTTAGGATTTATGTGAGGAAAGAGGGATTTCTCAAAACTTTTCAGCTATAAGAACTCCACAACAAAATGGAGTGGCTGAAAGGAGGAACAAAATCCTCATTGAAGCTGCTAGAACCATGTTGTGTGCATCAGGCTTGCCTTCATCATTCTGGGCTAAAGCTGTCAATACTGCATGTTTCACTCATAACAGATCCTTAGTGGTGAAAAGGTTCAATAAAACTCCTTATGAAATACTCAAAGGGAGAAATCGAAATATAAGCTATTTCCATGTGTTTGGATGTCCGTGTTCCATATTGTATCAAAGGGACCAGCTGGTCAAATTTGAACCCAAAGCTGATCAGTTTATACATACTGATATTGATTGATGTGGTGGTCCCTGTTGCTAAAGGTAAAACAATAATTTAAACAAAATATGGAACTGATCAGCTTTGGGTTCAAATATGTTTTTACAATAAGTAAAACTAATGTACTGAGATAAATTACAACTGATGTAATAAAGTACAACATATGTACAAGAAAAAAATTTCAACAAGTTTGGACTGTTGATGTCGGGAGCAAATAATGGCAAGCATGTCCAACTTATGGACAGCTTCCATTCTTCATCTACTCAGCAGTATATGGACCTTCAAGTTGTGGTCTTTGCTCCATCAGGTGTTGGTAATGTTCCATAGTCTCATCAATTTCTTCTACTTCGTGCCTAAGGAACATGAAGTCAGGATGTTAAAAGTCTCCCCTTTCATAGAAGCCTTTGAGCAGTTCCTAGATGATTGCTCTCCATCTTGAGTGCTGATCAAAAGCACTGGAGAGTCTGAATGCTATGACCTGCTTGAGACAAGCCTTATGAAGATCAGATACCATCTGGAAACATATTTTCTTTGATAAGGGGTCCACAAAGAATCCCCCCAAATCAGGCTATTCTATGAATTTTCCATCTTTAGGCTCAACTCCTTTTGGCAGACAGTGATCTACCCCTTTTACTTCAACAGCATGCATCGCTTGTTCAATCATAATAATGATATCTTCATGCTCTGTATCCTTTCTCTTCCTCATGGGCTTAATCTTGGGTTCCACCAGTGAGGTACCCTTAATTTGTTCTTCAGGGATCAAGCCCAGGTCTTTCACCTTTTCCATTAGTGTATTGACATATGCCCTAACAGCTTTAGCAGTATCAGATTTTGATATGCTCAGGGCAACAACCAATTCAACCCATTCCCTCTACCCCATGTAGGCAACATCAGTAGACTCGTAGGCTTCTAATTCAGGACCATCTGCACTCTGCCTTGTGATTCGAAGTCTCCACTACTTACCTTTACTACATATGGGGATAACTTTGACAATTGTCTCCTTGGCAAGTCTTCTGTTTGCAACATCAAAGAATTTCTTCCCTGCCATATTGTCAAAGTGAACTTGGGCTTTAGCTGATGAGGATACATGCTTTGATTTGGTCACGAAGACCTGTGCACTCTGTTCCTTCTCTCCCTCTTAACCAACCACTGACTCATTGGCAGCTTCTATCAATTTCCTTTGAACATCGAAGGAGGGCATTTTGATCTTTCATGCCTTCTTGTATGCAAGGGCTTTAGCAGAAGCTTCTTCCTTTTTCTCCTTTTCAAGGATCTGAAGCTGCTCTTGTTTCCACTTATAATAAGTCTCTAGTGGAATGCCCATATCTTTGGCATGAGATTTGTAAAACTTTAATTGAGCAGCTTTGAGAGAGTCGGTGTCCACAGAGGATTTCCCTTTCCCCTTTGCTGCTCTAGCTAGAACAGCTTCAGTTTCCTCTTCTTCTTCAGTTTGTTCCATAATTGAATGTCTCCTTCTGCTTAACCTGTCCTCAAGAATGGATTCCTCCCCCTTAGACGGTGGAGGGATTGGAGATCCAACCTGAGTAGATGGAGCAGCGGTTGCAGAGACAGTTGAAGTACCTGCACCAACACCAGTTTGTAATTGTCCTGATACTTGGGTTACTGATGCTGATTTCTCCTTAGAGGGAGATGAAGATTTCTCCCCCTTGGACTTTGTCTTCGAGGCAGATTTAGACTTCTCCCCCTTTGAAAGAGATGGCACAAAGCCTTCAACACCATGTCTGCCCGAAGGAACGGATCCAACAGGCTCGACAGCAGCACGTTTGGTGACAGGTCTTGAACCAACCAGGCTCTGCACTAAGAAAGCTAAGTTGTCCTTAATTCTGCCAGCTGGGTAAGACAAGTTTGAAGAGAAGAAGAATGAGAAGTGGCAAAAGATGAAAGCTGGGAAATAGCAGCCCTATCAGTTTCTGTGAACACCAAACTATAAAGTTGTGCAAGAGTGAGTTAAAGGGACTCATAAATATCATCAAAGTTTGCTGCCACAGAATTTGACACACATACCACCAAGGTATTTAAAGAAGCCAGTGTGCATGGCAGGTTGCAGCAAGACCTGACAGCTATTGAGAAAGAGCTACCAGGATGGACATAGAGTCCTGTTGGTGAGTAAGTATTGAAGATAGGGAGCATGAGAGTTGTTGCAGCTGTGCAGTGAGTGCAAGCAGCTGAGAAGAATGATCAGATTGGGGACCAAGGGCTGGAAAAGAGGTCCTGAATGAATCAAGAAACCCGTGAAGCTTAGCAGACATAGAGTCTGAAATAATGGATGGAAGGGAGGTCATTGAAGATTCCAAAGAACCAACTTTGTTGGACAGCACAGAAAGCTGGTCCTTTAAATAGAGTTCCATACCAGTTTATCAACCTGTGGTCTCCTTTTATCTCAGTACATTAGTTGTACTTAAAGGCATCTAACTTCTTAGCCTCTTTTCATAGCATATCTAGTTCACCTAAAACTTCTTTAGGAAGAAGACTTACCTTAGTGTCGAGTGTGGAGTGTACTGTGTCTGAAACCTTCTCGTTCAGTCCAGACATCTTGAGATGTTTGCTTGAATGGATCTTCAGATTGGTGATTGAACACTTAGAAAAAAAACTTGAAGAATGATCCGAAAGTTGTAACTTTCGAATCAGAATGATCCGAGAGTTATGACTTTTGAATGGAATGAAAAACTCAAGTTGAAATTTTCTAAGCCTTGAACAATGTGGAATCTGGATCAATTTTTTTATGAATTGATTGTAAAAATAGAATGATGTTCACCCGAAAGAATATAGTATCAAACGAGTTTGCACAACCAACCCTTAGGAACCGATATTTAAATTGATCCAAAAACTCTGAATTTTTCAAGTTCCTTTCAAAGAAATGGATCCTGATAAAAAGATTTTGGATTCAAGGGTATTCAAAATCTAGATTAAATCTTCTACGAATTGATTGTAAAAACAGAATGATGATCACCCGAAAGAATATAGTATCAAACAAATTTTCACAACCAACCGTGAGGAATTAATCTTTAATTTTAATTACAAAAAGTCAACAAATACGAATAACCAAAAAGATGGATCCGAAACTAAATAAAACTTTGAATTTAAAGTGTATTAAAAACTAGATTAAATCTTTTGCGAATTGGTTGCAAAAACAGAATGATGTTCACCTGTAGAAATTTAGTATCAAACGAATTTTCACAACCAACCGATTAGAATTAATCTTCGACTTTAAAACAGCAGAATTTAGTTAACCCGTAAACTTTATAAAATTGGACCCTAAAAGTTTAAAAATATTGAATTCAAAAGTGTATTCAAAATCTAGATTAAATCTTTACGAATTGATTGTAAAAACAGAATGATGTTCACCTGAAGGAATATAATAACAAACGAATTTTTACAACCAACAGTTTGGAATCAATCTTTGATTTTAAACACCAAAATTCGATGAACCTAAAGATTAAAATTCAAAAAAAGGAAAAAAACTGAATCGGGATTAAAATTCAAAAACAGGAAAAAAACTGAATCGGGAGAAAAAAAATGGAAAGTAGCATTCGAGAGTTGTATTAGTGGTTCAAAAGTTTATTGTAGAAAAGACACATGCGCAAAGTAGGAACCCAAAACACCAAATTCAATTAAATTAACTTTTGTTGTCCTTTTCACAAGAAAACCTGCTATTGGAATTTAGACTGTATACTTCGAAAGAGAAAAAAAAAAAATTGCCACAAATTTTGACCGTATACTTCGACTTTTGACCGACCCATTACGTCAACATAATTGTGAATCTTATAATCTTGATTAATTAAATTGACAAGAAAATAATAAATTTCAGCACGAATCAATCGATCACACCCAATTAAGGTTTAACTATTTAAAAAAAACTTGATGCAACGAAGACCCCAACATGACAGTAACGAATAAAGAAAGAAATCAATGAAATATCAATCTATTGGCTCTGGTACCAATTGTAGGCCCTGAATAATCAAGCAAACAAACAATCAAGCAATTATAATAAGGATTCCTCCCCCTTAGACGGTGGAGGGATTGGAGATCCAACCTGAGTAGACGGAGCAGCGGTTGCAGAGACAGTTGAAGTACCTGCACCAACACCAGTTTGTAATTGTCCTGATACTTGGGTTACTGATGCTGATTTCTCCTTAGAGGGAGATGAAGATTTCTCCCCCTTGGACTTTGTCTTCGAGGCAGATTTAGACTTCTCCCCCTTTGAAAGAGATGGCACAAAGCCTTCAACACCATGTCTGCCCGAAGGAACGGATCAAACAGGCTCGACAGCAGCACGTTTGGTGACAGGTCTTGAACCAACCAGGCTCTGCACTAAGAAAGCTAAGTTGTCCTTAATTCTGCCAGCTGGGTAAGACCAGTTTGAAGAGAAGAAGAATGAGAAGTGGCAAAAGATGAAAGCTGGGAAATAGCAGCCCTATCAGTTTCTGTGAACACCAAACTATAAAGCTGTGCAAGAGTGAGTTAAAGGGACTCATAAATATCATCAAAGTTTGCTGCCACAGAATTTGACACACATACCACCAAGGTATTTAAAGAAGCCAGTGTGCATGGCAGGTTGCAGCAAGACCTGACAGCTATTGAGAAAGAGCTACCAGGATGGACACAGAGTCCTGTTGGTGAGTAAGTATTGAAGATAGGGAGCATGAGAGTTGTTGCAGCTGTGCAGTGAGTGCAAGCAGCTGAGAAGAATGATCAGATTGGGGACCAAGGGCTGGAAAAGAGGTCCTGAATGAATCAAGAAACCCGTGAAGCTTAGCAGACATAGAGTCTGAAATAATGGATGGAAGGGAGGTCATGGAAGATTCCAAAGAACCAACTTTGTTGGACAGCACAGAAAGCTGGTCCTTTAAATAGAGTTCCATACCAGTTTATCAACCTGTGGTCTCCTTTTATCTCAGTACATTAGTTGTACTTAAAGGCATCTAACTTCTTAGCCTCTTTTCATAGCATATCTAGTTCACCTAAAACTTCTTTAGGAAGAAGACTTACCTTAGTGTCGAGTGTGGAGTGTACTGTGTCTGAAACCTTCTCGTTCAGTCCAGACATCTTGAGATGTTTGCTTGAATGGATCTTCAGATTGGTGATTGAACACTTAGAAAAAAAACTTGAAGAATGATCCGAAAGTTGTAACTTTCGAATCAGAATGATCCGAGAGTTATGACTTTTGAATGGAATGAAAAACTCAAGTTGAAATTTTCTAAGCCTTGAACAATGTGGAATCTGGATCAATTTTTTTATGAATTGATTGTAAAAATAGAATGATGTTCACCCGAAAGAATATAGTATCAAACGAGTTTGCACAACCAACCCTTAGGAACCGATATTTAAATTGATCCAAAAACTCTGAATTTTTCAAGTTCCTTTCAAAGAAATGGATCCTGATAAAAAGATTTTGGATTCAAGGGTATTCAAAATCTAGATTAAATCTTCTACGAATTGATTGTAAAAACAGAATGATGATCACCCGAAAGAATATAGTATCAAACAAATTTTCACAACCAACCGTGAGGAATTAATCTTTAATTTTAATTACAAAAAGTCAACAAATACGAATAACCAAAAAGATGGATCCGAAACTAAATAAAACTTTGAATTTAAAGTGTATTAAAAACTAGATTAAATCTTTTGCGAATTGGTTGCAAAAACAGAATGATGTTCACCTGTAGAAATTTAGTATCAAACGAATTTTCACAACCAACCGATTAGAATTAATCTTCGACTTTAAAACAGCAGAATTTAGTTAACCCGTAAACTTTATAAAATTGGACCCTAAAAGTTTAAAAATATTGAATTCAAAAGTGTATTCAAAATCTAGATTAAATCTTTACGAATTGATTGTAAAAACAGAATGATGTTCACCTGAAGGAATATAATAACAAACGAATTTTTACAACCAACAGTTTGGAATCAATCTTTGATTTTAAACACCAAAATTCGATGAACCTAAAGATTAAAATTCAAAAAAAGGAAAAAAACTGAATCGGGATTAAAATTCAAAAACAGGAAAAAAACTGAATCGGGAGAAAAAAAATGGAAAGTAGCATTCGAGAGTTGTATTAGTGGTTCAAAAGTTTATTGTAGAAAAGACACATGCGCAAAGTAGGAACCCAAAACACCAAATTCAATTAAATTAACTTTTGTTGTCCTTTTCACAAGAAAACCTGCTATTGGAATTTAGATTGTATACTTCGAAAGAGAAAAAAAAAAAATTGCCACAAATTTTGACCGTATACTTCGACTTTTGACCGACCCATTACGTCAACATAATTGTGAATCTTATAATCTTGATTAATTAAATTGACAAGAAAATAATAAATTTCAGCACGAATCAATCGATCACACCCAATTAAGGTTTAACTATTTAAAAAAAACTTGATGCAACGAAGACCCCAACATGACAGTAACGAATAAAGAAAGAAATCAATGAAATATCAATCTATTGGCTCTGGTACCAATTGTAGGCCCTGAATAATCAAGCAAACAAACAATCAAGCAATTATAATAAGGATTCCTCCCCCTTAGACGGTGGAGGGATTGGAGATCCAACCTGAGTAGACGGAGCAGCGGTTGCAGAGACAGTTGAAGTACCTGCACCAACACCAGTTTGTAATTGTCCTGATACTTGGGTTACTGATGCTGATTTCTCCTTAGAGGGAGATGAAGATTTCTCCCCCTTGGACTTTGTCTTCGAGGCAGATTTAGACTTCTCCCCCTTTGAAAGAGATGGCACAAAGCCTTCAACACCATGTCTGCCCGAAGGAACGGATCCAACAGGCGCGACAGCAGCACGTTTGGTGACAGGTCTTGAACCAACCAGGCTCTGCACTAAGAAAGCTAAGTTGTCCTTAATTCTGCCAGCTGGGTAAGACAAGTTTGAAGAGAAGAAGAATGAGAAGTGGCAAAAGATGAAAGCTGGGAAATAGCAGCCCTATCAGTTTCTGTGAACACCAAACTATAAAGCTGTGCAAGAGTGAGTTAAAGGGACTCATAAATATCATCAAAGTTTGCTGCCACAGAATTTGACACACATACCACCAAGGTATTTAAAGAAGCCAGTGTGCATGGCAGGTTGCAGCAAGACCTGACAGCTATTGAGAAAGAGCTACCAGGATGGACACAGAGTCCTGTTGGTGAGTAAGTATTGAAGATAGGGAGCATGAGAGTTGTTGCAGCTGTGCAGTGAGTGCAAGCAGCTGAGAAGAATGATCAGATTGGGGACCAAGGGCTGGAAAAGAGGTCCTGAATGAATCAAGAAACCCGTGAAGCTTAGCAGACATAGAGTCTGAAATAATGGATGGAAGGGAGGTCATGGAAGATTCCAAAGAACCAACTTTGTTGGACAGCACAGAAAGCTGGTCCTTTAAATAGAGTTCCATACCAGTTTATCAACCTGTGGTCTCCTTTTATCTCAGTACATTAGTTGTACTTAAAGGCATCTAACTTCTTAGCCTCTTTTCATAGCATATCTAGTTCACCTAAAACTTCTTTAGGAAGAAGACTTACCTTAGTGTCGAGTGTGGAGTGTACTGTGTCTGAAACCTTCTCGTTCAGTCCAGACATCTTGAGATGTTTGCTTGAATGGATCTTCAGATTGGTGATTGAACACTTAGAAAAAAAACTTGAAGAATGATCCGAAAGTTGTAACTTTCGAATCAGAATGATCCGAGAGTTATGACTTTTGAATGGAATGAAAAACTCAAGTTGAAATTTTCTAAGCCTTGAACAATGTGGAATCTGGATCAATTTTTTTATGAATTGATTGTAAAAATAGAATGATGTTCACCCGAAAGAATATAGTATCAAACGAGTTTGCACAACCAACCCTTAGGAACCGATATTTAAATTGATCCAAAAACTCTGAATTTTTCAAGTTCCTTTCAAAGAAATGGATCCTGATAAAAAGATTTTGGATTCAAGGGTATTCAAAATCTAGATTAAATCTTCTACGAATTGATTGTAAAAACAGAATGATGATCACCCGAAAGAATATAGTATCAAACAAATTTTCACAACCAACCGTGAGGAATTAATCTTTAATTTTAATTACAAAAAGTCAACAAATACGAATAACCAAAAAGATGGATCCGAAACTAAATAAAACTTTGAATTTAAAGTGTATTAAAAACTAGATTAAATCTTTTGCGAATTGGTTGCAAAAACAGAATGATGTTCACCTGTAGAAATTTAGTATCAAACGAATTTTCACAACCAACCGATTAGAATTAATCTTCGACTTTAAAACAGCAGAATTTAGTTAACCCGTAAACTTTATAAAATTGGACCCTAAAAGTTTAAAAATATTGAATTCAAAAGTGTATTCAAAATCTAGATTAAATCTTTACGAATTGATTGTAAAAACAGAATGATGTTCACCTGAAGGAATATAATAACAAACGAATTTTTACAACCAACAGTTTGGAATCAATCTTTGATTTTAAACACCAAAATTCGATGAACCTAAAGATTAAAATTCAAAAAAAGGAAAAAAACTGAATCGGGATTAAAATTCAAAAACAGGAAAAAAACTGAATCGGGAGAAAAAAAATGGAAAGTAGCATTCGAGAGTTGTATTAGTGGTTCAAAAGTTTATTGTAGAAAAGACACATGCGCAAAGTAGGAACCCAAAACACCAAATTCAATTAAATTAACTTTTGTTGTCCTTTTCACAAGAAAACCTGCTATTGGAATTTAGACTGTATACTTCGAAAGAGAAAAAAAAAAAATTGCCACAAATTTTGACCGTATACTTCGACTTTTGACCGACCCATTACGTCAACATAATTGTGAATCTTATAATCTTGATTAATTAAATTGACAAGAAAATAATAAATTTCAGCACGAATCAATCGATCACACCCAATTAAGGTTTAACTATTTAAAAAAAACTTGATGCAACGAAGACCCCAACATGACAGTAACGAATAAAGAAAGAAATCAATGAAATATCAATCTATTGGCTCTGGTACCAATTGTAGGCCCTGAATAATCAAGCAAACAAACAATCAAGCAATTATAATAAGGATCACGAACGAGAATAATACCAATAGCCGATTATTTTAAAACCTTAAACAAAGAACACGAAGAACAAAGATTTATCTTTCTCGATCAACCGAACGGCTACACACTCCAACTCCTTCCGTGTTCACTTGTATGTTTTTCTAAATAAACCCTAAATAACCTTTAAATAATAAACCTAAATAGGCCTAAGCCCGTGGCTTAACTATTAAAGCCCGTACATAAATTACCTACGAACTATTAAATAAATACATTTAAACCCCCAGACTTGATTACAATTAATTAACCCTAACAGAATATCAATGACAAGCACCAGAGGAAAAGGAAAAAGTGTTAACATCTCCAACCCTCTGGTTCATTCTACCGACCCTTCCCTTGAGCCTATCACTTGAAAGGTTTTTGGAAAAATCTTGGCCTAGGCCTCCCACTGTCGGGTCCTCCCACAGCATCCCCCCAAGTTGGAGTGGCAACACCCTTAGCTCCCTTTTGGTCGGATCGAAGTGATTACAACCGTGACGAGCTGTATGTGTCTAGGGTCTGTCGATGTGAATTTTAATACCAACACGTCCATCTTTGACTCTCTAGGGTCTGTCGATGTGAATTTTAATACCTTTCTTCCTGAGGTAAAGGAACATATCACCATCTCTGAGCTCCAACTTGATAAAACCCAGGTTGAGTTGCGAAAATCCACTGTGAAGAGTAGAGTCGATGTTATCTTTATTAGGGACATGAGAACCCGTCTTGAAGGACTGAAAGACCATGCCGATGAGAAACAAGTTCTAATTGAAGAAATGCACCGTTTGGATGCGACCCACAAGAAGGAGGTGGAAGGTTTGAAGACTTGTCTGGATGAAGAGAAAAAGAAGCCAGTTGCTCTGAGCCTTCGCGTTAGCCAGCTGGCTGGCAAGGATCAAGGGTTGAAGAAGAAAAAAATATGAGGACGTGGAGGTTCTCGCACGCCTGAATGAGAAAAGAGGAAGGTTCGTTTCCGAGGTGATCCCGCACATGATTAATAAGTTTACGTAGTCGCCAATATCTCAAACCCTGTGACATGGTCCAGCGAGCAGCCATTCACTACGGACGTCATTCGGGCCTACTGAAGGTTCGTCGTCACCTTGCTCCTAGCTCGAGGAAGAGAAAATGGCTGACTTCGGTCTTGATTCACATGCCAGACATCATGATCTTGCCCTCGCAGCCAAGCATTTTATGCATTACTCATGGGCATTTCCTTGGTGTCTCGTTTCAGCATCAGTTTTGTACCATCTTGAACAAAAGATGAATTGAGTGTATGGCCATAGACTCGCCTTCATGGCATGTCTAGCTTTCCAGGATATAGGTTTAGCTTTTTGTTCTTGTGAACTATCTACTATTTGGATATTGTTAGGCGATAGCTCAACCTATCATCCTTCGCAAGGTGATAACACAACCTTGGGTGTATTTGAGGTATGTATAAACTGGTCAGGGAGGAACCAGAAATATAGGACCAAATTTGAACAACTAGTTCACCTAAAACTTGAACAACTGGTTCAGAAATATAATGGATGAGCGATGTCATGTTATTAGAAATAAGGTGATAACTCATCCTTGGGTGTATTAATGTTTAAACCTCTGGCTATTCGTGAAGCAATAACTCAACCTATCATGCTATATAGGGCGATAACTCAACCGTAGGTTTCATAGAGGCAATGATTTGACCTCTAGTTATTCGTGAGGCGATGACTCAACATGTTTCTTTATGCTTACTCGTGCTTGTGTTTGAAATGCTATTTCTTGGAAGAAAATATCCTTTGCACTTGATGATTTCGGGTGTGCCGTGATTTGAAGCATGTGTAGCATGTTTATGTATTTTTATATTTAGTAAGGGAAGAAAATTCCATTGTTCATTCAGATAAATGTTGCCAATACAAAGTACTTCGCACGTGCAGTCACTGCTGTGTTGTAGCATTTATCCTTGATTAAAGAAAGAAAGAATAAAAGACACTAACCAAACATAGTGGATAGTTCCTGACTACACAAAGTATTTTCTAAAATTCGTGATGTGCCACGTCCTTGGGAGCTTGAATCCTTCCAAACTCTCCAATGTATAAGCACCTTTTCAAAGTGGGACCCGACTTACTGTCTTCGTTGTTTTGTAGGACCAAGTCACCTGGTAGGAGCGTCGTGCTGTTGACCCTTCTATCATAGTACCGCTTCATTTACATCTTGACGGTTAGCTCTCTTATGTGGGCTTGTTCTCATTGCTTTGCTAGGTGATCGATGTCGAGGCGCCTCTCTCCTTCATTGTTTTGGTCCGTCAACCGGACAACCCTTGGAGAACGAACACAAATTTCAGCTGGCAGCACCACCTCTTAACTGTAAAAAAAGCTGAAAGGTGTCTCCCCTGCGCTAACGTTTTGGGTTGTTCTAAGACCCCAAAGGACATTTGGCAATTCTTTTACCCAGTCGGTATAGTAGGATACCAAATGGGCCTTTAGCCCCTTTAACACCTCTCGATTTGCTACCTCTGCCTAGCAATTTTCTTGTGGGTGTGCTATTAACATAAAGTGTTGTTCTACCCCTAACTCTTTGCGCCATGACCTAAAAGGGTCTTTTGCGAATTGTTTCTCATCATCACTGACTATGATAAGTGGGATGCCAAATCGGCAAATGAGCTGGTCCCACACGAAGTTTCGAACGTGGATTCCCAAAATGGTTGCCAGTGGTTCTATCCATTTCGTGAAGTAATTGACTGCTACAAGAAATAATTTGATCCCTTCAGGCGCCTTTGGGGAATGAACCTACAATGTTGACTCCCCACTTTGTAAAGGTCCATGACGAGGTGATAGAAACTAGCTCGTGTTGCGGCTGTCTTGCTACTGGGACGTGTATCTGGCAAGACCAACACTTCTTGATTTCTTCAGTCACATCTTTACGCATTGTTGGCTAATAATAACCCATCCGAAATAGGCGTGCTACTATCGCCCTTGACCCCGAATGGATGCCACATGATCCCTGATGAGACTCTGAATGATGTTTAAGGCCTGGTTAGGTCCTACGCGATGAAGCCACAAGCTTAAGTATGATCGCCTGTAGAGTATACCTTCCTTGATGGTAAAATGTGGTGCCTTGATCCTTATACACCTGGCTTCCTTATCATCTTCAGGTAGGGTCCCGCATGTGAAGTACTCAAATATGGATGTCATCCAGGTAGGTCCCTCTTCTTGTAATCCCATTATCTGTTTCTCTAGAACCGACATTTCTTTAAGCACTTCCACTAGAACCTCTTTTGTGAGGTAGTTGAAGGTCAGTGTAGCCAGCTTGCTAAGTACGTAAGTTTTTGTATTCTTCCCCCTCGGTATATGGAAGACTTCCCATTTGTCAAAGCCTCTTATCAAGCGCTTTGTCGCGGCCAGATAATCTACCATTGCCTTGTCTCTTGCCTCAAAAGAGCGAATGATCTAATTATCTACTAGCTTGGAGTCAACGTACACATGCAGGTTGGTGACACCTAGCAAAGCAGCGATTCGTAAGCTGACTAGAAGTGCCTCGTACTCTGCTTCATTCTTAGACGTGTGAAAATCAAATCTAAGCGCGTAGGTGTGGTATTTGCCTTCCGGATCAATCAGGATTAAACTAACACCTGAGCCTTCTGTTGTAATGGTCCGAAACAATACTCAAATACTCATATATTCAGAAAATGAAGAATCGAGCAACAGACAAAGAGAATGAATACTCAATAAAAGTCAATTTGCAGAGAGAATGTTACAGCCGCCGCGTTTTGATATTAATCAATAATGCATGGGTATAAAACCCTAGGCGGTAAAACTTTAAATACCTAGGATAGTTTGAGGAGTTTACAAAACATACCCCTCAACTTTCTAATAAATAGAATAGATTAAAATTAAGATATGGAAATACATGGAAATAAATAAAACACTAACTATTAGAAAATGAAATCACAGTATTGACATTAAATATCTAAAAATCTCCCCTTCTTTAATCATTATGGCAGGTGACAAGCTCTTTCATATGACTCTCCTAATCTGAGGATGACATCGAATCTTCGAGTAAGCTGGCGCACGTGTTGTCTTCCATTTATCAGCTCGATTGCGTCTCGGATGTCTTGGATATCCTGGGGCTTCTTCTTAAGCTCTTTAAACTTTAGGGCATCGTCCTCGTGGAGTCTCCTGTTCAGTTCTGCTCTTATTAAACGTAGAGTGCCGTCAGATTAGCAAGACAATTCCTCAAATCGCAAGAATCGCTTTTGACCTTGTTTGTTCAAAAATATTACGCCCTGTTCAGGTCTCTAGAAAACTCGGTACATTGGCTAAAAGTCAATACCAAAGAATGTCTGATCCGGAGCTTTGAGGCCCACCTTGACAAAATAGCTCTCAACAGCTAGGTAGAAATCTTTTAGGCACATTAGACTATAGTGTTGTCTCATGCTTCTTGTATGGACCGCTAGAGCCGTGACATAACTTAATTTCCCATTGAGTTTGTTCTTTAACATGTTATGCTTTGTTTTAATGTCGTCGGGGTTCATGAAGTCAAAATCACTCTCGTGGACATCCTGTGTTGTCCCTTCTTCTCATTTGATTTCCAATGATGGTGTGAAGAGACAGACACTTTTATACATTGAGATGGAGACGACCTTTACCACTTTTGACTTGGACCAAAATTCAGACTTAGGTCTAGTCTCTCGCAGCATCATTTGATTGTACTCGGCCTGCTCAGCTTTTGTTACATCGCTTAGTTCCATGGGCAGCCGTCTACTAAACTTCCCTGGTTTTTTCATAAATATATCTTTGATTTTTTCTTCCAGGTAGGGCTCAAGGAAGTCTTCAGCTTTCATTTCATTAAATAATTCTTGAGCCCTTGTACTGGAGGTGCTTCAACCTCTACTCTTGGGAATCTCTAACCGTTGATAGACTCGACCCCGGTGGTCGAATCTCAGTTTATCTCTCTCCTTGGGGGGGGGGGGGGGGGCAGGGAGTGCACCTTGCCCTTAGAATACCAATCAACCCAGTCTAGATCCCCCTTGTCAAATACATGTGAAGCATTGGTAGTTTCTTGAAAACAGTTGACCTTGCACGGATTTGAGGGATCAGAAGATTCTGCTAGCTATTTTGGGTGAAGGTGGAGGTGGATATGTTTAAGGTGAGCTTTAGGTTAGGAGAAAGGATAGGAGCCTTTATTGCTGAAGATAAATTTGTAAGGTCTACCACTACGAGATCTATCTAGACACGGATCCGTCAACGAGTGCGGAATCCTCGTTAACGGGTAGACGGAAACAACTCTCACACACGAAACACGGAGACTATCAGAGGCTGAACGAACGACACACGAACGATCCTACAAACTGATTCTCTCCGAAACGGCACTAACACTGATGATAAACTCGAGATCGCTTAATGCTTAATCCCTCACGAATTCTGCAAAAAGTCTCTTAATATCTCGAGTCTACCCCTAATTATAGACCCTGATTCGAGTCTGTTATGGGCCAAACTCGAATCTGGCCAAAGGCCCATTCGAGTTTGTCCACAATGACACTCTCGAATCTGGGCTCATTCGAATCTAGGGCTACATTCGAATCTATCACAGATTCGAATGCCAAGCCTTAAATAATTCGAATCTACCTAATTCACATACTCAACTTAGCATTGAAACTTATGTTTTTACTTTATGATTGATTTTATCTTTGTACTTTATGTTTGAACTTCTTGTAATACGTTACATCAAGTTCAAACATACAAACACTAATAAATACCAACCATATATAAGCATATATAACAAACACTTGCTAAAATCACAATGTAGGATCACTTAGACTGCTATCGTCACACAGGATGTACCAACAGACTCCCCCTTGACGATAGCTTCTAATAATTCACACATTTGACTTAAGAACTTTGTTTATTTATTGATTCAAACTACTTCCAGCATACAAACCTTTTTCAACACATACTTTTACTACATTTTCATATTTCCTAGCTTCACTATCCATATGTGCATCACTAGAAATTTTACAGGCATGCAAAATGTGAAGATCATCTCTAGAGAGGTTTACCAGGTGAAGAGGATCATAAACTCTAAGAATAACGTTTTCTTCAAAGTCTTCCATGACCGCTTCTCCAGTCTCAGTGTCAGCATACCACCAATGTAGATTCTTCAAGACATTCTGTGGCATAGGCTTGAGAGGCACCTTCCTAAGACATCTTGCTGGTTTGTAGTGGATCCTCATCCAAGGTCGTCCAGTTAGAGGATCAATGCCTGAAGGATCTTCTACTATCTTCCAACCCTTGGATTCAGTCGCTCGAACTTCCTTGATCTTCCCTCTTTTGTTATGATTCTTACAATAACGTCTGCGTAGGGATCATTGCCAATGTTAATCATATCTTTCCATGCTAACGCTGTGATTTCGATCTTTGGGAGTGAATTGAAAGCTTTTAAAGTCCGCCTCAGGTACTGGAGCCCGTCTTTCCTCTTAATTATGAGTAGTTGCAGTTCTCGCTCAAAGAACCAGCTTAATATGCGTGCAGACAACTTCCCAGTACCCGGCACCCTCATTTTCTTTTTAAGTTCTAATTCCTTCTTTTCAGCTCTGAACCACAATTTTCTCTTCTCTTCATTCGTTAGTTCCCTGGCTGGTTCCTCTACTGAAGGCTCGACATTTAACGCAGCATTCACAACCTCTACGTTAACAATATCATTCCCATCTATCACGTATGTATCAGTGATAGGGTTCTGCTGCACGACGATCTCATCAGCTTCATCATCGTCATCAGCACATACCTCGTCATCTGATCGCCAGTCAACTATCTCTTCAGGTACAAACTCACCCTCCTCTAGCTCTTCATCGTCACAATCAAAACCTAAATCCATCGGATCATCATCAAGATCCATGAGAGCATCGATCATCTCCCTAATCTCAAAATCTGTAGGCTTCGATGAACTTGCCTCTCCTACTTCTCCTCCTGCTAGACTAGGCTCCCCCTGAGATTGAGCAGTCTGAGCAGCAGAAAAATCTACTGGCTCATTCTGACTTTTAGGGCTGGGATCATTGCCTTGGTTGTCTTCATCATCATCTTCTCTCGGCCTCTGTATTGCCTGATCACGGCACGACGTCTCCCCCTGAGCCTGTACATTTTTCATTAACTGCTCTATTAGGGAGCGCATCGCCTTTATCTCTGCGGCCTGATCAGCTACAAATGATTTGAGCTCTGTGTTCTCTTCCTGGACTTTCTCCACAATCTTTTTCAAATCGGCATTCTCTTTATCGAGATTTGCCTTATGCGCCTGAATTTCACCGATTGCCTTGGTTATGCTTAAGATATGGACATTCTGGAAGTCAACGCGAGCTTTAAGCTGCAGAAATCGTTGATTGTCGGCATATGATGATGAGGTTGATGGAATTGACTGTATCGGAGTTGGGCGGATTGGTGATGGAATATATGGTTCATGTTGAGGTGGTGGTGGTGGTGGAGTGGTGGCCTGAGGTTCTTGATGTTGGGGAATTTCTGGTTGTGCTTCAGATGCTGAAGATGATCCTTGCATGAACCTATGACGCTTAGCCCGTTGCCTCGTCACTAGTTGTGCAACATCCTCCTCTTCAAAATCAGAATCATCAGATTCTCGTGATACTCTCCTCCTTGAAGCATCTTCATTGACTACTAACCAAGATCCATACGTTCCAATCTGAACATTAGGTTCTGTAGACACTGATTCTGGAGCTTCTACTTCAATATCCTCCATTTCCTCTAATTCGGTTGCAGACGATGACTCATCAATACCAGTCTGTTCTGGCACATATTCGTCCACATCTCACAACACATCTTCTTCTCCCTCAGGAGGCTCAAGTAATTCACCCACTAACGCTGCCGCTATATCTTCATTGGCATGGGGTCCAGACGCCCATATTTCTTCTAACGTTTGGGCTATTTCTTCGGATTCGGGAACAGCACTTGAAGGCCCTGCTTCCTGTACTTCCGGCTGCTGACTTGTAGAAGGCCTTGATGCCTGTGTTTGACTCGCAGAGGTTCTTTGTCTTTGCCTTTGTGCACGCGGTGGCTGTGGTTGTTGTTGTTGTTGCGGAGGCTGCCTGGCTCGAACTTCAACTTCCCCTGCCCAGTTGGCAACAACTGGGGCTTCAAAATTCCTATCCAAGATGGCTCCAAACAACGGACGCTCAACTGGAACAGCCAATCTTCCTCTGTGCGAGGAACAATCAGCGAAGATCCTCTTATCCATTATAGCCATGCTCTGGATCTCATTTGACGGAGGCAGATTTGGCAAGAAGTGCCTGATCAACATCATGATGAATCGTGGATATAGCAGGAACTGTTGATTTTCTGGAGCGGTGATCTGGTGAACAAATTCGGAGAAAAACATTTCCGAGAAACTGTATGGTCGATTATACACTATCGCGACTATCCCAGACTGGATCTTCGCAACCATATAGTCAAACCCAGCTTTCTTTGGTGCACAGCAGACCATAAAGACGTGAGCCAAAAACCTCCATTGGCCGATTAACCCGCTCTTCATATACGAAACTTTCGTCACGTCTAGACTATATCCCATTCTCTGAAAGGCCGCTTGCCTAATATTCAGAGGAAACTCGATTGGTCCAGACTCTTCTTCTTGTGTACCCAGCTGCAATACCTGATGCAGCATATCCGCGGAAAACACTAACGGTTGTCCAGCTATGCGAGTTCTTAGTACTGTCGGGGTGACCGAGCAGTCTACCTGAAGATGATCATAAAATTGACGAATATAAGGTAAAACGAGCTGAACATTATGAGACAACGCAAAACCAATCCTAGATTCTACTAGGAAATCTAGCATTTGTCTGAATCCCTGCGCCTCAGGGAGATGATGATCAGGATGAAGGACCATATTGTGCTTCGGCACAAAAGCTCGTACAGCCATTTCTGCACAATAAACAAACTATTAGATTCACTAAAAATCAATAAACTTGTTTAAATTCAAATCTGTTTTATTTTGAACTTGTTTAAGTACAAAATCTAACACAATTAAATTTCTACAAGTTTTATAAAATTTAAATTAAATAATGCAAATAAAAGACAGATTCGAATGTAACAGATTCGAATAAGTCCCTTTTGGAGTTTGATGACAGATTCGAATGTCCTGGTCTTCTCGAGTCTAATGACAGATTCGAGAAACCTCAGGAACAGATTCGAACCGCCGACTTTACTCAAATGCCAAATCTCTTGATTTTAACCTTTTTGGACTTAGAAAATTACATTCATTAGTCCTACTAGTTACTAATCACAGATATGTGCCTTTAATTTGACTATTTATCGGTCCAAACTTGGTAATTTTGTAAAAACCCGATTTCGACCTTTAAACCTTCAAAAATCGATGATTTTGCCTAAAATGGTGTATAAGACTACATGAATCTTGTACAATCAAGTTGATTATACCTAGATACAACAGTAGAATCGAACTCCTTAGCAATAATCTCGACGAATTGTCGTTTATGAGAGAAACGATAGATTCGAGCACAGATTCGAAATCGCCTGATTAGATTCGAGAATATAGATTCGAAAACAGTAAGTATTTAATGACTTCACTGTTGACCTATATATACTACCAACCTTCGAATCTAAGGCCAGACTCGAATCTACCGACAGATTCGAAGCTTTCCCAATTCGAGTCTGTCCTAAACTCGAAAACACCAAACACTTAGAAAAATTTCGAAAATTTTTGAAATAACTTCAACTTTTTCAACCTTTTTCTACGGTATTGTGTAACAAGATAAACTATGCCAAATCTTTTACCCTAAGCACAAGATATTTCACGCAATGTTTATTTTATCCAACTTTGAATGCACCCTCAGTAATTTTTGACCTTTTACCTAAGTAAAAATTAAACTAAAATAAAATAAAATAAAAATAAACTAAGGTAAAATAAAATAAAATAAAAATAAAATTTTGACCAAAAATTTAATCTAGACTTAAGCTATACTTATAAAATTTACAACCTAAGCTAAATACTAAACAAAATCTTTTTGATGAGTATAGTCTAAGAAAGGTTCAATCAGATAGCGATGTCTGATACTTACTTTCAGTACTTAAACTTTCACACTTAGGAATTTTTGATTCCTTTGATTGTTTGTCGTGACATACCTATTTAGCCGATTGTTGGTATTTTACCCCTTTAAACATGCTACATTTCGGAATATCTCTTGGCATTTTTATTTATCATGAAATTATCTTACGTGATTCAGACATAGACATAATTTTATGATCAAGGCACACAAACAGAGATTCTAACTTGTTGGTATTTGCAAACTTTCTTTAAAAGACAAACATCGGACACAGGTCTGTATTTTCATAAAACAAAGTGTCTTAGATTGACTTAAGGTTTATTTTTAAAGTTAGCAAGACAGCGGTGACAGGTCTGTACTGACGTACAACAGAGCGACATATCTGCTAACCCGAATCTAAACAGAGGCAACAGGTCTGTACTTACGTACAACAAAGTTACATGTTTTCGACTCTCAATTTTGTATGATTTTTCTATTCTTTCCATTTTAAGATGTATTTGATGCTGCCATACATCCCCAGAAAGTTTGCATACCTCATTTAGACTCAAAGTTTGTATGTTTTGTACATAAAAATTAAGACCGATTGGTCGTACATCTAAGTTAGTGACACGCTTGACTTTTTCTTGAATATTTTATTTGCCTTGAGACTCCCTATATGTATTATGCCTACCAACACATCAAACTAAACTAAAGTATAACACTAAGAATTTAGTTGCATTATGTGTGAAAGCCTAAACACTTAGAGTTTGTAACGACTGTGTTAATTTTCGTCACTTTGAACCTATGTATCTAAGACTTAACTCCTTTTCTGATATTCTCTTTTTTTGTATTTTTATGATTTTCTCTCTTTTCTCTTTTGTTTTACATAAGTGATAGCAATAAAATAAGATAACCTACTAACTTACTAAAAATAGAAAACTTACTAAAAATGGAAACTTTCCTAAATTAGCAGACTACTGTAAAGAAAGAAATACTACGACTATAAAAGAAAATAAACTACTATTACTAAGGTCAATTTACTCTGGGTTGCACATTCCATTCAGTTGAATTAAATACTCAAACCGTGACTTATCAAATGCTTTGGTAAATAAATCTGCATTATTATCTTCTGTTGCCACTTTTACCAATTTGATTAAGTTCTTTTCAGCACAATCACGAATAAAATGATGCCTAATGTCTATGTGCTTTGTTTTGTTGTGTTTAACTAGGATTATTCGTTATAGCAATTGTAGATTGATTGTCTATCCTAATTGGAGTTTGAGTGTAAGCCAAACCGTAATCCCGCAATTGTTGTTGTATCCACAGAACCTGTGAGCAGCAAATACCAGCAACAACATACTCGGCCTCGCACGTTGGCACGCGGTATTCACTGCCTCCCCCCAAAACATGGTAGGAAGCTTTGAATCCGAAAGCATAGTCCTTGCAGCCTCAATTAATGTCCTATTTTTACGTTCGGCCACCCCATTTTGTTGAGGTTCATATGGTGCACTGAATTGATGCACTATGCCCTTTGATAGGCAATATACACCAGTTACAGTGTTTTTGAATTCAGTCCCATTATCACTACGTATTCTTTTAACCCTTGTTCCGTAGGAATTCTCCACTTGGTCTAAGAACCCGATGAGCTTGGAAGCCGTCTCGTCCTTTGTACCTAAAAAGAAAACCCAAGAAAAACGTGAGTAATTGTCAGTGATAACCAAACAAAACCAACTACCTCCTATACTCCTTTTGTTGATAGGTCCGAAAAGGTCCATATGCAACAAATCGAATGTGGAGGTTATGGAGTTCTGCTTCTTGGACTTGTGTGTCTTCTTATGTTGCTTGCCCTTCATGCACGGTAGACACTTGTCCTCGAACTGAAAGCTCTTCATAGGCACACCTTGCACCAATCCATTCTTCGTTATGTAGTTCATCTTTCTTAGGTGCAAGTTAGCCATGCGTTTGTGCCACAGTACGGATTCCGTCTCCGAAGCTTTGGATAATAGACAAATTGGCCCCATCGAAGTCTCCGGCTTGTTCATATCCAGCATGTACAAGTCGTTCTTCCTTGGCGCCCGCATCAATACCCATTTTTCAGGAATCTTGAATCCCGGCTTTAGCACTAATGCCTTAGTGTCAGTAAATAACACCGAGTTCTTCTTATCACAGATTTGAGATACACTAATGAGATTGTGAACCAGTTTATCAACGTGATAAACTTGGTCCAACTTGATTGTCCCATTAGTGACCACTCCGGTACCCGTGATATTTCCACCTTTGTTACCCGCGAATGATACGAATCCCCGATTCCCACCCTTGAAGTCTTTAAGTAGACCTCGTTCCCCTGTCATGTGCCTGGAGCATCCACTGTCGACGAACCACTTGTTGTTTGGACCTGTGGTAATCTCCTGCACATGAAAGAAAATAGGTTAGTTATCACGGGGAACCCAAGCCATAACTGACTTGGTTATACCATTCTCGTCCACATACTTGAACTCTTTCAAATACCCATCTCGCCTTTCAGGTGACTTGGGTCTTTGAACTGGAGTCTGTTATGGTGTCGAGTGATTTAAGTTCACTCTTTGCCTTGGAGTAGGCATTTGTTGTGAAGCTCTAGAATAGTTCCTATTATATTGCATTTCAGACGTTGATCCCTGAGCTCTTACCGGTGCGTTCTGTCTAACTGGAGTATGAGACCTAACTGGAGTGTGTGACCTGCTAGGTGTTGTGCTCCTATAGACTTGTTGTGGTGCTGACCTAGATTGATTAATGACACGATTCGGTGAATTTGTCCTAATCACTTCTTTTGGTCCAACCTTTACCGGTGTGTTTTTCACAACTTGTTTAGGTGCGGCCTGCACAGTTTTCTCGGTACTTTGAGAACTACTGGTGCTCGCCACACTGGCTGAGGGCTTGACAGGTGTTGGGTTCACTGTCTTAGGTGTAACATCGGCTTTCCTAAGCGGACAGTGAGAAGCAACATCCCCCTTCTCGTGACATCTGAAGCAAGACATCTTATCTATGGACTTTTTGTGTGTTCCCTTAGATCTAGGTGTCTCACTAGTGTCTAGTTCCTTTTGTAAATCTATGGCGACTGGCTCATCGTCCTGATCAGCCCAAGCAATTTTCTGTTTTCCTGCAGGTGTTTCACTGGAGGAAGACACAAATTTGACTTTCTTAACCTTGACGGTTGTGTCAGTCACCTTATGTGTATTTTCTATTATAGGTTCAGACTTAGGTTCAGGTGTGTCCTCTAAATCTACTGATTTGTCAGTTTTCTCCTGAGGCTGAGGCACATAGTTTGCATTAAAAGGTGGAGGAATTTCATGAAATCCTAGACCTACGGGCTTTTTAGACTGTCTTTGGGCATCTAAAACTTTCCCTAGGTTTAGGCTTGAATTCCTAAACTTCTCTAGCTTACTGTTTGCCTCTACTACCTTTACCTTTGTTTCAGCTAGCTCTATGTCCTTGTCCTTAAGACTTTTGGTCAAGGCCTCTACGTGCTCATACATAAGTTCTATCCTAACACACTGCTCACTCAGTTTGTCTTTTAGAACTATTACGTCTTGAGCATCAGCCTTAACCATTTCTTTAAGATCTTGCTTGATATCGTTTAGGCTAGCGTTTTCAATTTTTAAGTTCTCATTTTGAGCAGTTATGGTTTTATGTGATTCTAAGACTAGATTTAACCTATCGTTAGAATTAACACACAACGCACATAATTCACGAAAAAGAGAGTAAGTCAGACTAACCTTTGAGTTATCAGATTCCACGTTGGCCATCTAGACGCGGATCCGTCAACGAGTGCGGAATCCTCGTTAACGGGTAGACGGAAACAACTCTCACACACGAAACACAGAGACTATCAGAGGCTGAACGAACGACACACGAACGATCCTACAAACTGATTCTCTCCGTAACGGCACTAACACTGATGATAAACTCGAGATCGCTTAATGCTTAATCCCTCACGAATTCTGCAAAAAGTCTCTTAATATCTCGAGTCTATCCCTAATTATAGACCCTGATTCGAGTCTGTTATGGGCCAAACTCGAATCTGGCCCAAGGCCCATTCGAGTTTGTCCACAATGACACTTTCGAATCTGGGCTCATTCGAATCTAGGGCTACATTCGAATCTATCAAAGATTCGAATGCCAAGCCTTAAATAATTCGAATCTACCTAATTCACATACTCAACTTAGCATTGAAACTTATGTTTTTACTTTATGATTGATTTTATCTTTGTACATTATGTTTGAACTTCTTGTAATACGTTACATCAAGTTCAAACATACAAACACTAATAAATACCAACCATATATAAACATATATAACAAACACTTGCTAAAATCACAATGTAGGATCACTTAGACTGCTATCGTCACACAGGATGTACCAACAAATTTTTATTGGGGCTCATCAGAAGGTGAGTTAAGAAAATCAAATGAAGAGGACTTTTGTGGAGACTCGGGTTCTGGTTTGGGTTCTTTGATTGGCTCATCCTGGTCCATCTCTGAATCCGACTCGGAAAGTAGGACGACTTCGATTTTTTTCCGATGATGGCTCATACACCACCATAGCCCTCATCAAGTCTTCCTCTACTTGACCTCCGGGGCAGTAGTTATTGGTCCCCACTCATCTCTTCTTCTCCTGCTCCTCCTAAACCTTGCACTTCCCCCTCAGACTAAACTCGAGGGCACTTCTCCCCCTCAGGATGACCAGGATCTTCCTGATCATCATGTTTCATTTTCCGAGCTTCAGCCTAAGGGAGGCAGACACTTTGCAAGTCTATGATTGCCGATTCCAGTTGATCGATTCTTTTATTTATTTCAGCCTCCACTCGCAGAATGAGCCTCAGCAGATTTTCAATTGAATCTGTAAATAAAGCAGCTGTTGTGGCCATCTGATTCTGTAGGGTATAAATAGCAGTGGTAGTTTGGACTGATGGCGTTCCTGGTGGCAACTCCTCACAGCACCCTTTCCCTTTAATATAGAGAGAAAAGAAAAATGTTGTTCCTCGAAAGCCTCCTTGAGGGCTTCCAGGTCAGCCCAGGTGAAGACTCCGGCTTCACGTAGAATAGTCGTTAACATCTTGGAAGTTAACCCTTGATGGGCTGATGCGAACGACATTGATGTGGCTTCTACAGGACTTCCATCATGCATCTCATCATTACCAAGTGGTGATGCCGACCAAGATGTTGGTGAAGACGTCACGGAGACGTCTTTAGAAGTGGATGACTCTATTGGTTCTGACATAGTCTCTTCTAGGTAAACGCCTTGAAAATATACGCATACCCTTTCCGAATGTCAGTCTGCTAGTCTAAGAAGAGACTGGGGGATGTCCATCACTGACACCCGAGGAAGTTCTTTCGGGAGCTTGAACCTTTGGAGCGCAACCGTTTTATATACATCTGCCTCTAGTCTTTCATCGATCTCATTGTCGTTGTCCATTGCATACTGTATAAACAGTTGGAGAAACCGTTGGAAGGGGATGAATTTTATTTCTCTCTTTGCCTCCTTGTTTTGGACGACTCGTTTGAGTTCATCAAAGATAAATTGTGCATAGTCAAAATGGCGGTCGTGAACAAAAGTAGTGGACATGGCCAGAACATGAATGGACGCATTGTTGTGGCCAGAATGTTTCCCGGTAAAACATTTGTTAATAAAATCAAAGAATACCCGCCAATGCGATTGCAGTTGCTTGGTCTTGACATCGGACGACTTTGAAAGAACCCCATCATAACCAAGTGATTGGACTTGTTGGAGAGTTTGATCGGATTTGGGTATGGGGGTGAAGGTGTATGTAGCTAGGGAGTAATGTTCTGTAGGTACGTGAAGAATGTAGCGAATGACTTCAAAGGTTAGGCGGATTGGGACGGAATCAATTTTGGTGACGAAACGAGGGATTTCCTCATTGACATATTTTAGATGGAAACAAAATTGTTGAAGGTATATATATACTTGGTACGACGATGACTGTGGTGAGGGAATAGAAGATGGGATGGCCTTTGAAGATATCAAAGGTGATATCCTCGGCTTCGTCATGTAGAAGTGACAGGTCAAGCTGCCAGTTATGCGGGGCGAATTCGGTTGAACATCGGATTGAGGTCCGAAGTTTTGATGATCCATGTCTGAAATTCGGTTGGGACCAAATTTTGGATGGGACTACGCATGACATGTAAAGTTAAGGAATCTAACATGTGCATGGCCTGAAATTCAGATGGACACGAGATTCGGTTTGGGCCGAAGTTCGGATGGGTCCTTGGCATTCACTTAGGCAAATATGAACACTACGCATGACATGTAAAGTTAAGGAATCTAACATGTGCATGGCCTGAAATTCAGATGGACACGAGATTCGGTTTGGGCCGAAGTTCGGATGGGTCCTTGGCATTCACTTAGGCAAATATGAACAACCGAAGTTTAGAGTGTCTGAATTTTGGATGGACCCGAATTTCGGATGGGCCTGAATTTCGGATGGGTCAAATGTTGGTACTTGTAATTAGTTAATGCATATGACGCGAAATTCATGTGACATGCGAAACTTCGGGTGCACCCGAAATCATACATTACACACACAGTGGTTAATGTGTTCATGAGCATGCAGACGTCTACAGTGGCATATGCACAAAAATGTTTAAAAATGTAGATCCTAACACTAGAAATGATAACTAACAGTTTACCTAAGTACACTTACAGTTAAAAACATGATTTAGTAATCTAAAAAACCAAAAATCAGAGGGAAAACCCTCGAAAATATCTTAATTTGAAAATGGATGAAATGCATGTTAAACTTGAAAACAAAGGATGAAAAGTATTACGTGGTATGCGATTAGAAGGAATACGCAAGAGATTGTGAGAAAAAGGAGTACAAATAAAGGTTTATTGAGTGATTTGTGTGCATGAATGGAGGTTTTACGGTGGTGGTCAGCGACTGAGAAGAAGGCGTAGGGAAGAAGAAAGAAAAACCCGCTTATTTAAAGTGATGGGTCGGGCGCGGGCAACCCATGACCCGCATGTTTTGTAAACAAAAATGGGCCTTGAAAAATGTTGGGCTTTACAATTTAAATACACCCTGTAGGCTTTAAAGTGAATTAAACAAAATTAACAAAAACAATAATAACATAAAAAATTTAATCAAACTGAATTTGATCAAAATATATAATTTTATTTTTCATTTTATAAATAATTTAAACAAGTCAACATAAAAAAATACATAAAGTAAATTTAAAAGTGAATAGACAAAAAAAAAATAAAATCTTTTTGAATTTTCGGGATGTTTGCAAAGGACAGAATTAGATATAATGTTTTTGTGTTTTTAATGTTTTTTAAAGTGAGACACTAAAAAGAAAATAACATAAATAAAATAAATTAGAATTAAATAAAATAAACTAAAGATAAAATAAGATAGAATAAAGGTTGAAAATACATTTCATCTTTTACTCCCCCTCAAAATATAATTACCCCTTTTAGATTGAACCCAGAACCCCTATAGAATTTTGAAAGTCCGACAAACCTGGATATATTTAGCGTCCCACTCAAACTGAACATTTCACATAGCAACTGTCAGGTTCACCAACGTTAAAGACATACATAGATAAATAGACACTGAAAATAATTTTGTGACACTTCCTTTAAATTGATGTACCAAATATTTTATAAATAAGGAAATTTCAAACAATTAAAATAATTGTTTGAAACAGAATTATTTAAAGAATATCTGATATTCAACTAGAAGTGGGATTCAACATGCCAATTGGAGATACTAAGAACTGAAATGGTTCCCTTTGGATACTATACACCCAGATCGAAAATGGTTCCCTTTGGATACTATAGACCCAGATCGGGTGTACCCTTAAGATAACGAAATATACGTTTAACCGCGATAAGGTGTGATTCTTTTGGGTCACCCTGAAAGCGAGCACAAAGACATGTAGAGAACGTTATATCCGATCTACTGGATGTAAGGTAGAGTAAGGAACCAATCATCCCTCTGTAAGTTGTATTATCGACACTTTTCCTAGTAGGTTCAGTATCCAACTTACAGTTTGAAGCCATGGGAGTTACGATAGTCGTGCAAGATTCTAACTTATACTTCTTGAGAATGTCAAGAGTATATTTTGGCTGGTTCACAAATATCTAATCTTCAAGTTGTTTGACTTGTAATCCGAGGAAAAAATTCATTTCCTCCATCATACTCATCTCAAACCTAGACTCCATTAGTGATGAAAATTCCTTACAAAACTTAGGGTCAATAGATCCAAATATAATATCATCCACATAAATTTGTACTAGCATTATATGTGGGCCTTCTCTTTTTGTGAACAGAGTTGTGTTACAACACCCTCACTGAAACTAGCAGAAGTAAGGAAGTTAGAGACTGTCATACCAAGCTCGAGGTGCTTGTTTCAAAACATAGAGAGCTTTATTTATCACATAAACATGGTCCGGTTTATGTGCATCAATAAAACCTTATGGTTTTAAACATACACCTCCTTGTTTAGCTCACCATTTAAGAAGGCGATCTTCACGTACATTTGGTACACTCTAAAGTCTTTGTGTGCCGCATACGCCAAGAAGATTCTGATAGCTTCAATCCATGCAACTGGAGCAAAGGTCTCGTCATAATCAATGCCTTCTTGTTGTCAGTAGCCTTTGGCGACTAGTCTCGCCTAGTTCCTCACAACAATGTCGTTTTCATCTCGTGTGTTCGTGAAGATACATTTGTTCCCGATTATGGCTCGACCTTTTGGTTTAAGAACTAACCGCCATACTCTTAGCTGTTCAAACTGGTTGAACTCTTCTTGCATTGCTACTATCCAGTCGGGATCTTTCAAGGCTTCGTTAGCAGATGCCCTGCGAGTTTGAACCTCAGTGGAAATATCACCAATGATTTGTTCAATTGGGTGATTACGGGTCCATTTTGTTTTATGTGGCAGGGATGAACGTGATGGAAGCTCACTCGTTAGTGTGGGATGAATGATGTGTTCTGGTCGATGGTTTCGAGCGAGGGCACCACTGCTTCCGGTTCAGATTCTAGAGAAATAAAGTTAGATACAATATGGGAGGGTATTATGGGAGTAGATTCAACTAGTGGGATGTATGTGGATGATGGTGAAGGTAATGAAGACGGTAGAGATGTAGGAATTGGTGGATTCGAAAGTGGTGGATGAACAGTTGAATCTGATGACGTTGTATTCACTGCAGAAGTTGAAACAGAAGAATAATTAACATTAGGACCAAACAATTCAGTATAAAAAGGATCAAACAAATTTATTAAATCAGAAGAAGAAAATGAGGTAGATTTAGAAGAGTCTCCAGGCATTTGAGTAATGCGAGGTCCTGATTGGTCAACTTTCTGAGCCATTTCATCAAATGTGATGTTCACACTCTCGTTAACTATTCTGGTGCGAGTGTTAAACGCGCGATATGCCTTTGAATTGGATGAGTATCAAATAAAGATCACTTTCTCTGCTTTCTCGTGGAGGTTTCCCTTGTCATTAAGCACATAGAACCTGCAACCAAAAACTCCTTAGTGTTTTATATAATGAACTTTATTCAGATAGAGTTGATAGGGAGTTTTGTTAGAGCGCTTATGAATGATTGAGCGGTTTTGCGTGTAGAAAGCGGTGGACACGGCTTCAGCCCACAAGAATGGTGGTAGCTTCTAGTAGTTTAGCATGCTGCGAGCAGCCTTCACGAGGGTAAGGTTTCGTCTTTCTATGATGCCATTTTGTTAAGGTGTTCGTTCATATGAGAATTGATGGTGGATGCATTTGGATCGCATGTTACTTCCTACTACCAAGTACTTGAATTATGTGCCGTTGTCTGATCGAATTGATTAAACTGACAGCTGCTGTTGGGTCTCGACACTCTTGATGAAATCGATGATTTCTTGAGTTGTCTTATCTTTGGATCGCAAGAACTTAACCCATGTATATCCTGAATAGTTGTCAATGATAACCAACACATACCGTTTCCCATTATGCTTTGAGTTCGCATACGACCACATAAATCCATATGCAGCAACTTTAAAACTCTCTTTGTCGATGGTTTGGGCTTTGGTTTGTGAGATGATATCTTCATCTTTCCTTTCTCACAAGCTCCACATAAGTGATCTTTTTCATATCAAAGTTTTGGGAGTCCCTTAACCAATTGTCTTTGATGAGGCCAGTGATGCACTGTTATTCTTTTTCTTTTTACGAATTCGTTTTTCTGGATATGACACATATTTATTGATTTCTGGTACTTGACGTCTAAACCGAGTTGGACATAAAGTATACAGTTCTGCAAATGAATATTTCAAACATGATATCAAATCCGTTACAGTACATTCATTGTTTTCTGAGATTAAATTCTCTCTATCACTTGAAACAAACACACTTGGCATTACAACCTTTTTCCACAAAAAACTGAAAAAGTCTTGTCGTTTTGGGAACCCTTCTTATTTGATCTGTAGGTACAAAACAAGGAGAGTCAGTACTTTTGGAAGACTTGGATTTAGAGAGATTTCCTTAGTGAGTGGGTTTCTTTAAAGACTTTGATTTACTCTTAGCCTTCTTGGAAACCTCAGATTTTGAAGATTTTGAGCACTCACCTTTGGAATAGTTAAAAGGAGCTTAAATTTTGGTTTTACCTTTGTTAGGTGATGTATTTAAGACACTGGTAGGAGGACAGTTTTTTGAATCTTGTAAGTGAGAACTTAACCTTTCTGAAACGGCATTAAACCGTTCTTTATAAATGGTTAATTCTACACCATGTTTAAAATTTTGCTTTTCCAATTTCTCCTCACTTGTGAGATAAGCTCCTTGATAGGCAAAGGCTTTCTCACGAGCTTTCCTTAATTCGTCTTGTAAAACTTTGATATTATGTTTAAAAACATTTGTAGGAATATAAGAATGAGGTATTTGGTTAACCGGTTTGGCTTTCACTTCAGTTCTAAATAGCTAACGGAAAAAATCATCCTCAAGAGTGGGTACTCTGTAAGGATAACTGTCATTTAGCTTATCATATGTAAAAGAAATGTGCCTATTTTCTTTTTGATTACTCTTCCTCCTCTTGGGTTAGGACTTCTGCTGATGAGTGATGAAAGAAGGTCTGATACCTGCGTCTCATATACCTTCTATCAAATAACATAGGTAGATACGATTGAGCCTATTTCAAAAACTTAGGATTTTTAAAACCGATTCCTTTCTTGGAATGATAAAACGTAGTTTCTTTTGGTTGATTCAGATGAATAGTTTGTGCAGTCAGACCCCGTTTTAGAAATTCATCATCAAGGGTTTTGATCTGTGAGTACAAACATATTTTTTCTTTTTCAATCATTTTAAACTTTCTCTCGTTTTTTAAGTTTCCCACGTTTAAAACTCTAACCGTTTTCTAAGAACAGATAGTTCTGAATTCAAGGAACTCTTTTTCTCAGTAATTGTATCAATACAATTCTTAAGTGAAGTGTTTCTATCCTCAGCCATTACTTTTTCTCGCAAAAAGGTTTTGACCAAACTATGCTCATTTAACCAGTTCTTTTCAAACATGTCAGATGTTTTTTACTGATTGAGCCAATTGTTCAGCTTTGAAACACTTTTCTTTTTCAGTGTTATATTTAATTCTAACTCAAGTATTTGTGTGTGTCATTTACATTCATTCTGTACAAATTTAGTATTTAAAGACTAATGAAAGTAAAGGGAATGTACCTCATTTGCCTCGGAGTCGGATGTGGAGCATTCTGAATCCCCGGATTTACCCATCAGACGGGCTGTAGATTCCTCAGTGTTCTCCCCCACTACAGACTTGTCTGATATAGTGTCGGAGGGAGTAGTACAATCCGCGGACCCAATTCTCTCGACCATTTTGCAGTTTCGGCCCCTGTCTTCCTCATCATCAGAGTCTTCATCAATCCAGTAGTATTCTTGGGCTATAAGGGCCATATCATCAGCCCGCTTCTTTAAGACCGCTACTTCTCTTTCATAGTAGCCCAGATCACGCTCGAATTGATTTTTGCATTCTCAAGCAAAGTGACCGGGTTTTTCACATTTGTAGCAACCACAGTCATCAGATGATCTGGGCTCATCATTCCTTGGTCGGTCATCTCTTTGTTATGGCCTCTTATCAGCTTGACGGGAGTCTCGCTAGCCTTACGTCGGTGAGTATCCCACCTGTCATCGTCTCTTCTATCGTCACGCCTTTCATAGAGGCGATCATCTTGATAGTCTCTCCTGTCGTCTCTCCTCTCTTTCCGGTCATCATATCATCAGTCATCCTGTCGTCTCTCCTCCGGTCCTCTCTTATCCTCTCACCCCTTTCCTGTTTCCTTTCATCTCACTTCTCATCAGGATACCTTCAAGGGCCAGTGTCATATCGGAGCTGATTGTTGGTCTTGTTTTGATGAAATCTCTTTTGTTGAAGGTGATTCAATAACAAGGCCATTTGTTCATGTATATCTTCCTCTTCAGCATCGAAAGGGTCAGGCATATAGGTTAGGGCGCATGGCTAGTGAGAAGAGGAACCGTCTTGGTTGGGTTTTGGGGTTTGGTTCACAATCAGCAACAAAGAGGATAGAGTGTTAGACATCTGTTTATGAGCATCGATGTCCCCTTGGTATTTCTTCAATTCTTTAAACAACACACTTATGGAAACCTAAGTGGTTTCTAGAGCTCTCTTGGTTGCTCTACATGCAAGGCCCCATTTTGGAGCCAGAGAGGATAGGAATAAGATATTTATGTCATCCCGGTCTTCATGGATATGGAGCTTGTTCAGTTCATTGAGGACAATGCAGAACCTGGTGAAGGTACTGTTGGGTTTCCTATACCCTTGCTAGGTTAAATTAAAACTTTGCAAAAAATTAAATAACCTAACTATGCAAGAATATAAAACCTTTAGGATCTAACCAAACAAGCTAAGCAACTAATTATTAAAATAAAGAGATGAATAAGAAAAACTAACCTTGAGAAAATTCGCAATTTTCTCCACGAAGAACGATTGCACGAACAACCTCTGAACCGAGTAACAAGCGTCTAAAGCAAGATCGCCTCTAGTTGTTCACACCCAATGAACAAAAGAAAAGATAATAATAACTTTTCTAAGCTCAGATCTCAGAGTCCCAAAACTAGTATCCCTTGTGATTGTTAGAGAACTTAGAATTGAATGAGCGAGGAATGAAGCAGGCAGGGGCTGCCTATTTATAGGTTTTAGAAACCTACAAATTTTTGATCCCAAATCCATGTGGGATGGATTGGTGACCGCCCCCCCTATTAGGGTTTAGGGGGTGCCTTGTTGACTATCAACTAATTGCAGTTTAGCCCCTGTACTTCCTCAATTAATTCTATTAGCTTCCAGTTAATTTAATAACTATTAATAAATTAACAAACTAACCCATTAATCAAATATAATCAATTATTTAGTTTCTATCTAATTTATTAAACATAATAAATTAACAAACTAATTAACATTATATATTTAGGTTAATCATCTTCTCTTTACAATTCATTGCATGCACCCAAAAAGTATCCAGCCTGATAACAATATGTTTACAAATAATTGTGACTTGGACACTAATTCCAACAGTCTCCCACTTGTACAAGTTGGCAACTATTTGTCTAAACACATTCTATTACCAGCCTTCCTAGCTACTCAATACAGCTACCGAACTCTGAATCATATCAGAGCTAATCCTTTAGATAAGGGATCAACTATTCCTTCGTTCTCTGATATCGTATGAAACTAAGACATGGATTATAATCAATCTTTGGTTTCAAAATTATGTTTCTGATTTCCGATTTATATGACTATATGAGACTTATTAAATGACCACTTTAATTTTGTCTCGGTCGGGCCCGACACTCTAGAGTCAACGTTTAACGATCAGAGGGCCCATAGATATCGCTTTTCCATATAGGCAAAAGGAACGAATAAACTTTGCATACACAGTGCTAGCTAACTAATAACATCGTAACTAGATACATCCGTTATAACTGGCAGTTACGCACAGCGTTTGAATGCACTAAGGTATGACAGACTAGATAACCGTAACTTCAATGTATCTCCGTCTGAAGAATAGAGGATATTATCATCTTAGAAATACTTATGATTTGATCCATGAAGTATCTTTCCAAGTGCGAGTGCCCTATACTTAAATCTCCATTAAGTACCCATGAATGTTGCAGCAATCTCTATGCTATGTCAAACTCTTGACAGTCTACTAACATTCCATGACAGTCTTTATTCAATAATAACTCCCGGTAGTACGAACGACTGAGGTATTTGAATAAAATTAATTACTCTGGGAGTTGGTTCTAAACATGCAAAAGGAAACACAACGATAAATTAATAGAAGATGGCAGCACTTTGCAAATAAATAAATGTCCATTATTTAATCACCAAATCCATTACAATTTCAAATCATTGTTACAATGTTTCAAATTCAAAACTAACTACTAAACTTTACATTATCTCGTAATCCTATGCTAACAGCATGACTACAGTGTTTCGTTTGAGAAAGTGGCTTTGTGAACGGATCAGCTGGATTCTCCTCTGATCGCACTCTTTTCACAATCACATGTCCTTCTTCAACCTTGCTACGAACAAAGTGGTACTTCCGATCAATATGCTTGGACTTTCCATGATCCTTGGGTTCTTTAGTCAACGAAACAGCACTTTCGTTGTCGCAGAATATTTCGATGGGGTCTTGAACCGTTGGGAGAACTCCAAGATCTCCAATGAAATTCTTCAACCAGATGGCTTCCTTTGAGGCTTCTGAGGCCGCAATATATTCTGACTCGCAGGTAGAGTCTGCCACAGTTTCTTGCTTCGAACTCTTCCACGTCACGGCTCCCCCGTTCAATAAGAACACCCAACCAGATTGTGATCGACAATCATCTCTATCCGTTTGGAAACTCGCATCGCAATAACTGGTTACTTTGAGTTCATCCTGTCCAACGTAAACCAAGAACCTGTCTTTAGTATTTCTTAAATACTTAAGAATATTCTTGACCGCCGTCCAATAACCTTCACTAGGGTCTTGCTGATGTCGACTCACCATGCTTAAAGCAAATGAGACATCAGGCCTCGTACATGTCATGGCATACATTATAGATCCTATGGCCGAAGCATATGGAACTCGACTCATTCTGTCTCGTTCCTCCTGTGTCTTCGGGCTCATGTCTTTACTAATCTTTATGCCATGAGCAAAGGGAAGGTTCCCCTTCTTAGACTTCTCCATACTGAACCTTTTCAGTATTTTGTCCAAGTACGTATCCTGGCATAGTCCTATTAGACATCTCGTTCTATCTCTATAAATCTTTATACCCAGAATAAAAGCTGCATCTCCTAGATCCTTCATAGCGAAACATCTTCCCAACCAATCTTTTACACTCTGTAATGTTGGGATGTCGTTTCCTATAAGTAATATGTCATCGACATATAATACCAGGAAGACTACAGTGCTCCCACTGACCTTGACATATATGCAGGACTCATCTTCGCTTCTAGAAAATCCAAACTCTATGATTTTCACATGAAAGCAAAGATTCCAGCTTCGAGAAACTTGCTTAAGTCCATAAATGGACTTCTGAAGCTTACACACTTTCTTAGGATTCTTGGTGTCTACAAAACCTTCAGGTTGTGTCATAAACACATCCTCTATCAATTTCCCGTTAAGGAAAGCGGTTTTGACATCCATCTGCCAGATTTCATAGTCATCAAACGCAGCTATAGCCAGAACTATCCTTATGGATTTAATCTTAGCTACCGGTGAAAAGGTCTCCTCATAGTCAATCCCGTAGGTTTGAGTATAGCCCTTTGCCACTAGCCTAGCTTTGTAAGTGTGTACTTTCCCGTTCATATCTGTTTTCTTCTTGAATATCCACTTACAACCCACCGTCTTTAGACCGGTTGTGGGATCAACCAAGTTCCAAACTTGGTTGCCATACATGGATTCAATCTCGCTATCCATAGCTTCCTTCCATTTGGCTGCCTCAGGGCCTGCCATTGCTTCCCGGTAGTTAGCTGGTTCATCTAAGTCGACTAGTGTACTATCACTAGTCATATCATCCTGTTCAATATGGAAACCATAGTAGAACTCAGGAGGATTGCTAACTCTACCGGATCTGCGCAAAGGTAAGGATATGTCATTGGGTTCAACATGCATCTCAGCCACATGTTGATGGTCAGTGTTTGTAGTTGGTTTTTCATCGGTAGTATCTTGAATCTCATCAAGATCGATCTTACTCCCTGACATCCGCTCGTCGTAAAGCGTTCAAAAATAATTTATAAAAACACCAATCACCTTAACTTATAGCTAGGGTAAGTGGGATCGTCTCCTCAGGGAGCATGTGGTTATCAATAATATTCTACGATAGTTATTAACTAATAATAAAAACTAATTATTAAACTAATTGAAGGAAGGAAGCAATTGAGAGGAACGTTGGAAAATTAATTATAGCTTTGTTAAGAAAACTTAAAGAAAATAAGAACGCCAACGACTTCGGGTTTAAGGTTTGGGTGGAATTATGGATAATTGATCTAAGGTTGCTAATTATTTAATTATTTATGATTCCGATTAATTATCTTTGTAACCTAACCACATAGACATAGTTATGACAATCACATCTATCGCAATCCGTATTTTGGGCACGAATCGTGTCATGTTCACAGTCCGTCTTAACTCCTAATCTAATGAGCTCGGCACGGCATGTAACACGGCTACGACGCGTCTTACGATAAAGATATAAATAGAAGCGAACGGAACAATATCTTTAAATAATAATCACACAGAAAACTAATAAAACATATCGTTCGTTACAATAATAAATCAACGAAAAACATAAATACTTAAATAATAAACAAACCCTTGAACAATAATATCGAGATCATCAACCAACGCGTACGAAACATTGAACTTGTCAGGAACAAGCTTCGTAGTTGTTGGATTGATGGGCGAAAGATGGAGTCTAGAAGGAACCAAACCCCAACCCTTCGTCGTTGGTTGTCGCGCAGACTACATCGTAAATCTGGGACTTTCTTCCTCTTTTTCTCTTCAATTTCTCTTAAAAAAATATGTGTATTTTCGTCTGGAAGCTTGTCATATATATAGGCAGCTCTGAAAAACCCTAAAAATCACGAAATTAATATTTTATGGGTTGGGCGCAGCCGTGGGCGCAGGCCTGCGCCCCGCCCTGCGCTTGGCTCTAAAATCGCGTATTTTGGCAGAATAAATCATTCTGTTGAGCACTCGGTTGGGGAGCAGGGCTGCGCCCCAGTCTGCGCTTGGCTTTCTATAAATCTTCTCCGATTGCGCTCAAATCTGCCAGACTTTTACTTGAGAGGATTACCTACATGCGTAATGAGTTTTATCAATAGTAGAACATTCCAATGCATAATTTACCCATTTTAACTCCTTTTAAGCTTTAACCCTTCAATTGATAAATAACAATTAAATGTAGCATTATACCAATACTTTATATATAAAATTATATCATTTAAACACATTAAAGTCGGTATAAAATAAGCCGATCAAACATCCCCAACTTAAACCTTGATCGTCCCGAGCAAGAAAACTAAATCAGACTTTAATGTTTCAGATTTCATTTACCAAGCATGCGATAAATCTGTGACTCTCTAATTAATTTATCAAATTAGTAATAGCCTTCGTACTAAATATTCATGCATGATCATAACTAAAAATCTATTTCTGTTACACTGTGTTAAAACCGTTATCAACACTTTACCTCCCAAACATTCCTCACCATAAATCACCTATTTTTGCTCAAGGTTACATGCATGCAATTTTACCGGTTTTGACGTTTATAATGAACTCACTTACCATTTGATAATTTCTCTCTTTTTTTAGCACACTTATAAGTTATTTTATTAAGGGTTTGAACATGACTTTTCTAACGAGTCCATGTAACAAAAAATTGGTCAACCACTCCCAAACCAGTTGGCTTTAGGGGGTTAGGTATAGAATACCCCTCAGACTTCTTTTCCGAACTAGTTAGGCCACCCCTTACAGTTTAAGCACCTACGCCTCACGGGTTTACTTGCAACACTCCCCCTTATTGCTTAGGTGTATCGATGTCTTTTGAAATGTTGATTTTGATAAAGTGTTTTATTCTTTAAAACCACACACAAGTGTAACATACTCAAATTCTTTTATTAATCTCATGCATGCACATTCATTATGACTCTTTTTAATAATTTTCAAATTAACTCGATCTTCACTGATATCACTTGGTATCGATCTATTTCCTAACTAGGATCATCATTTAAGTTACTTGCTCAAATCAAAATAAATTAGGGGGATAAATTCAGTACATTTCTACTTTTAATTGGTTAATCAAAACACTATTATTCAAGGGTGAACACACAAATGCAAAATAAAAACTAAAAACTAAAAATTATGAAAAACTAAACTAACTTAAATGCACGAACACTCACACACTACTATTAAAGCATAATAAAAGGAACGGAAGAACCTGATCATTGAATGCAAAATCAAAGGGTTGATCGCCTTCTATCTTGCGCAATGTAATCATCCACTCATATAACCACATCTCATTGCAAGTCAATCCTCCTCTTCAACTTTGGACAATATTGTCCCAATAGCAATATAGATTAGACTGAGATTGAAGTGGATGAGTGTACAAATAATGTAAAATCATGCCTAAAAAATGAATGTATTTATTTTCATGACATAGTTAAATAATTAGCGAGATAGTCGTTTTGAGGTCGCAGTTGGGGTTGGAATAACATCCCCAACTTAATTGTCTACCAATTCTCGTTATATTACTTAAAAGTCATGAGAATACTATTAATTAAATTGATAAATTATAATGATGCAAGTTAATTAAATGCAATAAACTAGAATGCATACACGCGATTCATATCATGATCTAATTAAAAGGTGAGTTAAATCAGTTTAAACATTGGTAATTGGGGTGAGGGCAAACTTCCCCAACTTAATTCCCTACTGCACCTATATTTTCTTTTAAATCACACATGATATGCATTTGAGAACTATAAACTATAATGCAATAAAATAAAAATAATTAGAACCTTAAACTAAATAAACATAAATATACACTAAACCTCACTTTCGTAGGGATCACGATTGCACTTAGCATGTGCAACAAGCCTTTAAACCCCCCGGTAGCCCGGGTGGACGAGTTATAGTCTCGTGAGGGTTTCTATTAAACACACCCACAAAGTTCATTGGGTTGCCTCTCAAGAAGTGCTAAGTTTTACGTCTTCAGCCAGACGATACCTCTTCAAGGTGGTTTGTCACCTTGTCCACATACATTACCCGGATATTTGATCGGTTTTTCCCTTCGTGCGATTCGTACTCCATAGGTACCTGAAATATCATGAAAAATAATTAGCATTGAACTAGAGCTAGTTTCAGGCATTAAACTTTTTAAATAATAATTGAAATAAGGGAGTTCGAAATATGGAGTTGTCTCCGTTGATGGTTGGAGCAGATCTTTTATAACAACTTCACTTTCGACTCTCTCTTCCTCGTTAAAGTTTAGTAATTCTAAGGACGTCTCTTGATGGATATCTTGATGCTCGAATCCTCGCTCATCATAAAAGTCATCATCCGGCTCCATGTACATCTCCCTCTCCGCTTCTTGTTTTAAAAAAAGATCGGTGATTTGCCCCCATGTGTTCACGAGATATTGGAGATGTTTGGTGTTTGCCTCCATAAATGTCATGCATTCCCTCATGGATGTCATGACATTCTCTTGATAGCACCGATTTTCATCATATAATTGCTGCTGAGATGGATAATAATCATTATAATAATACTCATCGGAATCCGGATGTCGTTCCCATGGATTGTACGAATCACGACTCGAGTAGTAAGAATCATGATTATCATAATTAGAATAATATTGATCATTATAATCCGAGTAATTATGTATGGATGGATAATAATCATAATTATATGAAGATTCCATTCCAAGAAATTAAACAAATAATAAAAACAAAAAAAAAACAACTAAATAAAAACTAAATAAATAAAATAACGAAAATAAATTAAATTAAATTAAACCAAAGTAAACCTAAACAACTACCGTAAAACAAGACTAATAAGCGCACTAGCTCCCCGGCAACGGCGCCATTTTGACATCCGCTCGTCGTAAAGCGTTCAAAAATAATTTATAAAAACACCAATCACCTTAACTTATAGCTAGGGTAAGTGGGATCGTCTCCTTAGGGAGCATGTGGTTATCAATAATATTCTACGATAGTTATTAACTAATAATAAAAACTAATTATTAAACTAATTGAAGGAAGGAAGCAATTGAGAGGAACGTTGGAAAATTAATTATAGCTTTGTTAAGAAAACTTAAAGAAAATAAGAACGCCAACGACTTCGGGTTTAAGGTTTGGGTGGAATTATGGATAATTGATCTAAGGTTGCTAATTATTTAATTATTTATGATTCCGATTAATTATCTTTGTAACCTAACCACATAGACATAGTTATGACAATCACATCTATCGCAATCCGTATTTTGGGCACGAATCGTGTCATGTTCACAGTCCGTCTTAACTCCTAATCTAATGAGCTCGGCACGGCATGTAACACGGCTACGACGCGTCTTACGATAAAGATATAAATAGAAGCGAACGGAACAATATCTTTAAATAATAATCACACAGAAAACTAATAAAACATATCGTTCGTTACAATAATAAATCAACGAAAAACATAAATACTTAAATAATAAACAAACCCTTGAACAATAATATCGAGATCATCAACCAACGCGTACGAAACATTGAACTTGTCAGGAAGAAGGTTCGTAGTTGTTGGATTGATGGGCGAAAGATGGAGTCTAGAAGGAACCAAACCCCAACCCTTCGTCGTTGGTTGTCGCGCAGACTACATCGTAAATCTGGGACTTTCTTCCTCTTTTTCTCTTCAATTTCTCTTCAAAAATATGTGTATTTTCGTCTGGAAGCTTGTCATATATATAGGCAGCTCTGAAAAACCCTAAAAATCACGAAATTAATATTTTATGGGTTGGGCGCAGCCGTGGGATCAGGCCTGCGCCCCGCCCTGCGCTCTGGTCTAAAATCGCGTATTTTGGCAGAATAAATCATTCTGTTGAGCACTCGGTTGGGGAGCAGGGCTGCGCCCCAGTCTGCGCTTGGCTTTCTATAAATCTTCTCCGATTGCGCTCAAATCTGCCAGACTTTTACTTGAGAGGATTACCGACATGCGTAATGAGTTTTATCAATAGTAGAACATTCCAATGCATAATTTACCCATGTTAACTCCTTTTAAGCTTTAACCCTTCAATTGATAAACAACAATTAAATGTAGCATTATACCAATACTTTATATATAAAATTATATCATTTAAACACATTAAAGTCGGTATAAAATAAGTCGATCACTCCCACTGTCCTCTTTAGATATTATCTCCTTCTCGAGGAACACTCCTCTTCGAGATACAAACACTACATTTTCACGTGGTTTGTAAAATAGATATCCAAATGACTCTTGTGGGTAACCGACGAACAGACACTTTTTAGATCTTTGACTGAGTTTGTCAGAGGTCTCTCGTCCAATGAAGACTTCACAACCCCAGATCTTGATGTGACCAAGGGAAGGACGCTTTCCCTTCCACATCTCCTAAGGTGTCTTTGAAACTTTCTTGGTGGGTACTAGATTTAGAATATGTGCCGCAGTTTCTAATGCATAACCCCAGAAACTTACTGGAAGAGTTGCTCGACTCATCATAGATCGGACTATGTCTAACAAGGTCCTGTTTCTCCTCTCCGCAACTCCGTTGAGTTGTGGTGTTCTAGGAGGTGTTAACTGGGAAACTATTTCACAGCTTCTAAGATGATCGAGAAACTCGATACTAAGGTACTCTCCTCCCCTGTCGGAGCGGAGAACCTTTATCTTTCTGCCAAGTTGATTCTCTATTTCACTTTGATATCTTTTGAACGTCTCAAAAGTGTCGCACTTATGTTTAATTAAATAAACATATCCAAATCTACTATAGTCATCTCTAAAGGTGACATAGTACCGATTTTTCCCTTTTGTAGCACATCGGAATGGCCCACATACATTTGTGTGGACCAAATCCAATAGTCCCTCACCTCTTTCACACGTTTCTGTAAATGGTGATTTTGTCATCTTGCCCAGTAAACAGGATTCGCATACATCATCCGATTTTAGGTCGAATGATTCCAACACTCCATCCTTTTGGAGTTGGGCGATGAGTTTCTTGTTAATGTGCCCAAGGGGACAGTGCCACAATTTGGACTTATCAATTTCCTTAGAATCAATATTAAATAATAGGTTGTTATCACACTCAACAGTTTCATATATGCCATTATAAGGACAAGCTTTGAATATAAAAACATCACCAAAATACTTCCGTTATTATTATCAAAGCTGAAATTGTATCCATCCTTATACAAGGCAAACAAAGAAATGATGTTCCGATTCATATCGGGTGAATAACAGCAATTATTTAAGCTAATCTCTACTCCTGATCTAAGCACGAGCTGGAACCTTCCGACTTTCTTCACAAGCGTGATCTTTCGATTCCCCATGATTAGGTTCAGCTCCCCATGCTTCAAGCTTCTACTTTCCCTTACTCCCTGCAATACTGAGCAAATGTGAGTACCACACCCTGTATCAAGAACCCATGAATTAGAGATAGAAGTGTTATGAAGTTCGATCATGAACATACCTGAGGTGTTGGCCTTTTCGACTTTGCCGTCTTTAAGGTCCTTCAGATATGATGGGCAGCTTCACTTCTAGTGCCCCTTGCCATTGCAGTAAAAGCATACTGCTTCCTTCGGATCTTTAGTAGGCACAATATCGGACTCTGTTTTCCCTTGAGACCCTTTCTTGGAATTTCCTTTTGGGGTCTTCCAGGATGACTTCCGTTTCTTTGAGGCCTTACCGACAGTAAGCACAGGGAGCAGGAGAGGGAGTACCAGCAGAAGTAGACATCTATGAGATAAAGTTTTAGTTAGTTTGAAGTATTCCTCAAACAATTTACCCAATTTGAATTAAGGCTAGGATCCATATTTCCGATTCATTTTATGAAAAGGGTCGCCGTAATCACGCCACGGATTTATTTTAGGTGGACAAACTCTTGTCGATTTCAATCTCTATGAAATTCCTAGATCTTTTGAGATTCATTGAATCTTATCAATGGCATGTTAATCTCGGTTATGCTCTACTACTATCCGTGACTGGGTTGCCGAGGATCACGGACAAGATGGTGAATATAACCATGCAAAACTGCGTAAGACCCGGCACGGATCAGTCCGGGAATCGCGAGTCCTACATCACCTCCTAATATGTCTCTCATTAGTGTGCCGGTCAATACACACGCTCCACTAACAGTGCATATAGGAGATGTGCATTTTTCATGGATTTGTATACTAATTCACTTTTGATATATCTAAAACGGGATTTTGTTTTAGTACTTTAGATTATACTTTTAATCTGGACACTATCCTATCAAAAGTCCTCGGTAGCTCCATTGAACGCACAGCGAAGCGGAGGAGGTAGGTCAGCGCGAAGCTGTTAAAAACCTACTCCTTTAGGGAAGCAGAGCGACTCGCCTTATACCTCGTTTATAGTTTGTTCACTATGGGTGAGCCGATTTATCAATTGACTAATGATGTAATTTGATTTAAATGATATATATATATATATACATAATCAATAATACATATATAAATTTCTTTTAAATCTTAGGAGTTTAATTTTAAACTTTTAAAATTAAAGGGTCTATTTTAAACATTTTAAAATTCAGGGTATATTTTAAACAATTTAAAATATTAGGGTTTAAATTAATATTTATATTATATATATATATATATATATATATATATATATATATATATATATATATATATATATATTTCGGTTTCAATATTTAAATAAAATAAGAAACATTTAATTATTAAATATATATATATTAAATCCGAAACCTATATATATAACCATATAAATCCTCAAAATTTAAACCTAGGATAATACAAGTTTATCCTAATAAATTATAAAATTCTAAAACCTTTAGGATAAGCACCTAATTTAAATTAAGGTAATTTCTAGATAAATAGGATTTAGGATAAACCTAGAAAATCAAGCTTATCTCTAAGGCATGTTTATCTAAAACCCCAAAAATCAAACCCTTAATTAAATTAATAAAATCCTAAATTAATAAAATAATAATTTATTTAATATTTCAGATTTATCCATTTAAAACCTTTTAAAAATCCAAAAATTTGAAGATAAATATGAAAAACAATTTTGAAAATTTAGACAATTAGTTTAATATTTAAATACTATTTTAAAAATTAAATAATTATCATAAAAATGAATTTTACTCCAAAAATTTCAAAAAAATAATTTTTAATTAATTTTTCGGATTTATTAAATATTTAAAAATTTAATTTAAGTTTAAACAATTTAATTTAAAATTAAAACACCATTAAAATTAAATCAAAATTCCGAAAATTAATCAAAACAAATTTTAAAATTTAAGAACAAGATTATCATCTCAAAATTAGTGCAAAGCTCGTTAGGTTGACCGCTCTGATACCACTGTTGGGTTTCGTATACCTTTGCTAGGTTAAATTAAAACTTTACGGAAAATTAAATAACCTAACTATGCAAGAATATAAAACCTTAAGGATCTAACCAAACAAGCTAAGCAACTAATTATTAAAATAAATAAATGAATATGAAAAACTAACCTTGAGAAAATTCACAATTTAATCCACGAAGAACGATTGCACGAACAGCCTCTGAATCGAGTAACAAGCGTCTAAAGCAAGATCGCCTCTAGTTGTTCACACCCAATGAACAAAAGAAAAGATAATTATAACTTTTCTAAGCTCAGATCTCAGAGTCCCAAAACTGGTATCCCTTGTGATTGTTAGAGAACTTAGAATTGAATGAGCGAAGAATGAAGCAGGCAGGGGCTGCCTATTTATAGGTTTTAAAAACCTACAAATTTTTGATCCCAAATCCATGTGGGATGGATTGGTGGCCGGCCCCCCTATTACGGTTTAGGGGGTGCCCTGTTGACTATCAACTAATTGCAGTTTAGCCCCTGTACTTCCTCAATTAATTCTATTAGCTTCCGGTTAATTTATTAACTATTAATAAATTAACAAACTAACCCGTTAATCAAATATAATCAATTATTTAGTTTCTAATTAATTTATTAAACATAATAAATTAACAAACTAATTAACATTATATATTTAAGTTAATCATCTTCTCTTTACAATTCATTGCATGCACCCAAAAAGGATCCAGCCTGATAACAATATATTTACAAATAATTGTGACTTGGACACTAATTCCAACAGGTACTCTGTAAGGATTTTCCATCTTTTGCCCGGAACTCAGAGAAGTTAGCTTTTGCTTCCTCAATCTTTGTTCTGTTATTCAGATCAGCCCCAAGCATTTGCATTTCAAGTTCATCCCACTTATCTTTTGCTGACATTTCACTGTCGACACAGATGAGTATATCAGTGGTAAGGGCCTGAGATAGGAGGTATTCTGCCCAATGATCTGCTGTCTGTCTCTCTCTTTCCATCTCTTCTTGAGGACCTCAGACTTCTTTACCTGCTGGAATGGGAGGAACAACAGATAAAACTGCTGGAATGTCTGAGTAGAAGAGAGCTGGTCCCTCATTAATAAACTGGATAGAGAACTGTTGGTCTGTTCTCTAACCCTAGTACAAGAGCTTCTCTTGACAAGGTGAAAGTGGATAGTGAGTGTTGTTTTGAAAAATGATCTTTGGAAGTGGAAACTGAGAAGTAGTTGTAGGGACCGAAATTCAGATGGTGGTCTAAAATTCTAATAAAGTGAAACCAAGTGACACTTGAAGTAGAACCACCTAAATTGGATATGAATTTCGGGTGGGACCGAAATTCGGATGACTGGTGTTTCGGTTGGAGTGAACCGAAGTAGTGGTTGGTCTGAAATTCGGATGAGCTTTCAAGAATGAAGGTTAAGTGATGGATGATCCGCAATGGTGACTGATCAAAAAGTCGGATGAGATTTAAGAACCGAAGACCCGAAGTACTGTGTGATACGAAGTTTTATCACCTGAAGTAGGATCCGAGATTACACTTAGAGTATTCTTGAATTTTAATAGAACAGTATCAAATGAGAACACAAACCCAGATTTAATAAAAATGAGTTTTAAATCCTAAATGGTACCTAAATGCTCGGTTTTAACTAAGAAACAAGTTTCATGCAAAACATGTAACCAAAAACACTCAAATCCGTGATTTTTCAAGAAAAAACAATCAATATTTCGAAGAACAGTTCAGAATCGGTTTTGAACTAAATACCCACTGAAAACATGTAAATATTAAACAGATATGCTCGAAATGTTTAATCGGATAATTGTTGATAAATATAAAGTATTAAAACAAGCAAAACCATAAGATTTAGAAGGATTTAAGAAGAAAACCGTGGGTTTTTTTTTTGTCAAGAACAACAGCGATGAACAACGTTGATGAATAGGTATGAATCGATGAATAAATCAGTTGAAATCCACTTCTTTGGCTCAGATACCATTTGTTGTAATTGTCCCAAACAATATTCAAGCACTCATATATTTAGAAAATGAAGAATCAAGCAAAAGACAAAGAGAATGAATACTCAATCAAAGTTAAATTGTAGAGAGAATGTTATAGTCACCGCCATTCAATAATAATTAATAATGCATGGGTACAAAACCCTAGACGGTAAAAAATTTAAATACCTAGGATAGTTTGAGGAGTTTACAAAACATACCCCTCAACTTTCTAATAAATAGTAAAGATTACAAATAATGAAATGAAAATACATGGAAATAAATTAAACAATAACTATTACAAAATGAAACCACGTGGTTGAAATTAAATATCTAACACCTTGTGTGCTTGACGAACCATCTATGTACAAGCTCCATGTGCTCGTTGTAACATCAGGAAACATGGAAAGTGAATCTTCACTAGTTTCTGCTAGAAAATCGGCTAACACCTGACCCTTGTATGAGGCACGAGGTCAATGTTGTGTTCTCCCAGCTCTATTGCCCATTTTGCGAGTCTACCTTAGTTCTCGGGTTTGAGCAAGATTTTCATGATCGGCTGGTCAGTGAGCACGATCATGGGATGCGCCTGAAAGTAACGCCTCAGCTTACGAGTTGCATTGACCAAGGCTAGGGACAGTGTTAGTGCATCCTGTGTGATGATAGTAGTCTAAGTGTAGATAATGTTTTGTAATAGTTTAAGCCTTCATAATTGCACGTTAATACATATGTTTGATATTGATTGTATATATGTTTGAACTTGTTTGTGATTAATGTTTTACTTAAGTTTAAAGTTCAAAGATAAGTTAAAACATAAGTTCTAGAACAAGTTCAAAGGCAAGTTCTAGAATAAGTTCAAAGCCAGGATTCAAACTTGTTGGTGGACAAGTTCGTGGGCTTGGGCCTTCACGAACTTGTCCAGGCCAAATTCGAGAATAATGGTAATAATTAAGGGTTAATAAGTTTTGGTTAAGAATCTTTGCAGAAACCAGTGTTCGGGGCGATTACAAACTTGTGAGTGTTTGCAGAGTGTTTTCAGAGTGTTCTTGGAGAGAATCACGTGTCGGGACGTTTGTGTTTACGTCTATCATAGTGTTGGTCTCCGTGTTTCGTGTGTGTGATCAGTCCGTTAAGCCCCTAACGAGGATTCCGCACTCGTTAGACGGTGTCGCGTCAAGATTGGATCCGTAGGTAGGTGACCTTACAAGTGGTATCAGAACCATAAGAGTGTTCATCGTGTTCTTCGCGTTCACCTCAAACATTCTTGGTTTCTTGGCATTTTGTGATGGAAAAATCATAAGTTTTTCGAGTTATACAAGCAATGTCACGGAGAAAAATTCTTATTGGTTCACTTTTTCAGTCGAAATCATAGTTTTTAACCTTAAAAACATTGGTTTAATCTGGGAACTTGCAAAAATCGAATTTTTGGCCGTTTCTCGAACTAGCGGCGCTCGAACATAGGTGGTATCAGGGTTCACTCGAACATTTCAGAAATACGCTCCTCTCGAACTTAATTTAGGGCTTCATTCGAATTTGGCATAAATTCGAACTTGATATCATCGAATTTGTCAGATTTTGAACTTGTCAGAAAATTAAGTATTATTCGAACTTGTCAGTGGTTCGAACTTGTCAGGGTTTTTCGAACTTGTCAGTCAGTCGAACTTGTTGATTTCGAACTTACATAAATTCAAATTTAATTTTCAAACTAATTTAAGATTAAAATTAGTTCGAACTTACTTAAGTTCGAAGGGATTTATTTAAATTCATTTTAAACTAAATTATTTAAGTTTGGACAGGATGTCAAGTTTGCAAAAATTCATTCAAATGGATCATGAGGTCGGCAAGACAAATTCTCCGCCAAAACTGATGAAGTTGGAAGACTACTACTGGTGGAAGGATAGGTTCGCCAATTTTGCTCGTTTCAACGATATGCGCAAGTGGATTTGTATCGATGAGAGATATGTGCCACCTACGCAAGAGTTCGAAGGTCGTCAAAGAGTCTTAAAATATATGAAAATGAAGGATGATGATAAGAAACTTTATGAGGCCGAGAACCGAGATTTCTCCATCATTCGTATGGCGTTACCTCAGGAGATTCTACACACCTTGAGGAATCATCGAACTTCTAAAGAGCTATGGGATGCTCTCGAGAAGCGGTGCCAGGAAAATCCGAGGGTTCACAAAGGAAGGACGAAAATGCTCAAACAGCAGTTCGCCATTTTCAAAGCATTGAAAACCGAAAAGCTGGATGAGACTATAACTAGATTCTATCATCTGCTGATAGAGCTGGTAAATCACGATGTTGATTATAAAGAAACTGAGAAGATAGAAAAGCTTCTTCATTCTTTACCTGCGAAGTGGGAAATGTACACAGCACTGATCAAGCATGACGAAGAAAATTTTGAGACTCTCACCCTAGAAGGGGTCATAGGAACGCTGAGAGCTTACAACTTTCAGTTACAAAAGAAGGAACGAGAATATGATCAAGTCCAGGAACAGAGATGTATTTTGGAAAGACTAAACCATTGATCGCAAGTGAACTGAAGTCCGCTACAACATTCTACAAGGGAACAGAGCCCATCCTATTTTGAGTCAGAGGACACTAGCAGTCGGGCATTCTTAGGGTATTCTAAACCGGAAGAAAAACCGACTCATTCTGCATCCACTTGTCAACATTACACAAAGATGCCTATGAGTGCACAATCGGCTGAAGATCATCTAAATATTTTGGCATCATTTGTTGCAGCATATGGAAATTGTGTTCAGGGGAAGATTAATGATCCCGCTTTATGGGATGAAGACTACGATCAGGAGGATCCAAATGACTTAGAGGAAATGGACATGCAATGGCAACTGGCCATGGTGACTCAAAAGGTCAAACGGTTAATGGAAAGGACTGGGAGAAATCTGAATGTTGGGAACAACAAGGTAGGATTTGACAAATCAAAGGTTAAGTGTTACAATTGTCAAGGATTAGGACATTTTACACGGGAATGTTAAAGACCTAAAGTAGAGCACAATCAAAATCAGAACCAAGCGAGATATCAATCTGGTGGTTCGGGAAATCAAGCTGCCATCGTTGGCCTGTTAACTAATGTGACATCTGACAGACAGCTTGATGGAACCTAGGATTGGACTACTCATCCGGAGTCAAACGCTAGATCCTACATGGCTGAAGTGACAGAGACTGGGGATGGTAGAGCAGAGGAAGTAACAGAGATAACAAACAAAATAATACAAGTCCTTCGTTGGTGGAGAAGTCAGATAATCAGACCATTCTGGAGTTTGCTGCACAGATGGCTAACGTGGAATCGTATCACAAAAGGGTAATTCTGAACTTTTCTACATTTCATGACTTATGTGTTTTATATGCTACTTCAAATGATAGGTTGAACTTAGTTCTAGAAACACATAACAACTTAACTACTCAGATCAAATCACTTAAATCAGACGATGCTAGTCTCTTAGACATTAAAGAAGATCTAAGGAATAAGCTGAAAGCAGATGCTCAAGATGCTATAGTTCTAAAAGACAAATTAAGTGAACAATGTGTCAGGATAGAACATATGTATGAGCATGTTGAGGCTTTAACCAAAGAACATACCATTATGGAGGTTGAGCTAGCAGAATCAAGGGATAAAGTTGCTGATGTAAATAGTAAGTTGGAAAAGTTCGTCTCTAAATCTAGGGAAAATCTTAGATGCTCAACGGCAGTCTAAGAAACCAGTAGGATTAGGTTATCAAGAGAGTCCTCCACCCTTCGACAATAACTATGTGCCTCAACCTCAGGATAAAACTGATGAGCCAGTCGAGTCAGAGGTAACAACTGAAACTGAATCTGATAAGGACAAATCAACTAAGGTGTCAACTACTAACTCTAAGATTAAGAAGGTCAAGTTTGTGCAGTCTTCTAGTGACTAAACTCTAGGAGAAGCTAAGCCTGATATTAACAATCAACAAGAGACAGTAGTCACGATAGTTGAAAAGAAAGAAAATGACACTAGTGAGACAACAAAGGTAAGCCTGATATTAACAATCAACAAGAGGCGGATCTCTTGCTTTAGATGTCATGAGAAGGGCCATGTTGCGTCTAGCTGTCCGTATAAGAAAGTAGAATCTACACCTTTTGTAGGAAAGCCAGAACAACAAAGACCAATATCTAGTTTTGCTAGCACAAGTGGTTCTCAAAACACTGAGAAGATTGTGAATGCAACACCTAAGATCGCTGTTAGACAAGTACCTGTGTCGGTTAGACCAAATGAAGTGGTTAGGACTAATTCGCCGAATAGAGTCTCTAATCAGTCTAGGTCAGAACCACAACAAGCTTATAGGAGTACAAAACCTAGAAGGACTTACACTGCAGTTAGGTCTCACACTCCTCAAAGACAACAAACACCAGGTAGCGCCCAGGGATATCAATCTGAAACGCCTTATAACAGAAATTATTCGAGGGCTCAACAGCAAATGCCTTCTCAAAGGCCAAGAGTGAACTTGAATCACTCAGCATCACAACAGGTTCTCAATCAAAAACCCAAGTCGCCTGAAAGGAGAGACGGGTATTTGAAGGAGTTCACGTATGTGAATGAGAATGGTATTACCAAGTCAGTCATGGCTTGGGTTCCCCATGATAACTAACTTGTTTTCTTTTATGTGCAGGAGCTAACTACAGGTCTAAACAACAAATGGTTCGTCGACAGTGGTTGCTCTCATCACATTACTGGGTAAAGGACTCTACTCACACACTTCAAGGGAGGGAACAAGGGATTTGTATCATTCGCTGGGAACAAGGGAGGACATATCACTAGAACGGGAGTGGTCACTAATTGGACTATCACATTTGATCAAGTTTACCATGTTGATAAAATTAATCATAATCTCATTAGTGTATCTCAGATCTGTGATAAGAAGAATTCAGTAATCTTTACTGAACTAAGGCGTTAGTACTGAAACCGGGATTTAAATACCTGAAGAGTGGATAATGATGAGAGCCCCAAGGAAGAATGATTCATTGTAAGGTCTACCTAACACAGATCTATCTAGACGCGGAACCGTCAACGAGTGTGGAATCCTCGTTAACGGGTAGACGATAACAACACTCACCAGGAACACGGAGACTATCAACGAGCTGCAGGAACTACACAAGAACGCACCTACTAGAAGATTCTCTCCGAAACGACACTAACACTGATGATAAACTCGAAATCGCTTAATGCTTAATCACTCAAGAATTCTGTAAAAAGTCTGATAATATTTCGAGTCTATCCCTAATTATAGAGGCTAATTCGAGTCTGTCATGGGCCAAACTCGAATCAGGCCCAAGGCCCATTCGAGTTTGTCCCATCTGACACTCTCGAATCTGCCTAAGTAAGCATATTCGAATCTGTCTAACTGACCCATTCGAATCTGACCTAGATTCGAATCCTAGTCCTTAGACATTTCGAATCTACTTTTACACATACTTAACTTAGTGTTGAAACTTATGTTTTTAACTTATGTATGATTTTATCTTTGATCTTTATGTTTGAACTTCTTGTAATACGTTACATAAAGTTCAAACACATAATCAACAATAAATATCAAACATATATAAACATATAAATCAAACACGTGCTCAACCACACTGTTGGATCACTTAGACTGCTATCGTCACACAAGGTGTACCAACATTTATACATGATGGACATGAACAAATCTGATTCGTCGATGGGAATAATATGCCTTCTATCCAAAGCTTCAGAGTCAGAATCCATTTTATGGCACAGACGCATGGCACACTTGCACCTAAGGAAAATGAATTACATCACTAAACATGGTCTGGTACAAGGTGTCCCACTGAAGAGTTTTCAGTTTGACGACAAGTGTGTACCATTCAAGAAAGTCAAACAACACAAGAAGTCACACTCGTCAAAGACTCAAAACTCGATAGCTTCTACCTTTGATTTGCTGCATATGAATCTTTTCGGTACTATCAACAAAAGGAGTATAAGTGGTAGTTGGTATTGTTTAGTTATTACTGATGATTACTCACGTTTTGCATGGGTTTTCTTTCTAGGTACGAAGGACGAAACAACTGGAAAGTTGATTAGGTTCTTAGACCAAGTCGAAAATTCCTACGGGTCAAGGGTAAAATGTATTAGGAGTGATAATGGAACTGAATTTAAAAACACAGTAATTGGTGTATATTGCCTATCCAAAGGCATAGTGCAAGAATTTAGTGCACCATATGAGCCACAACAAAATGGGGTGGCAGAACGTAAGAACAGGACTTTGATTGAGGCAGCAAGGACCATGCTCTCAGATTCAAAGCTCCCTACCATGTTTTGGGGGGAGGCAGTGAATACCGCAAGTCACGTATTAAACCGGGTCCTTACTGTCAAATCATTGAACAAAACCTGTTGTGAAGTTCTGAATAAAAGACCACCTTATTTAACAGGCTTTGAACCGTTGGGGGTACCTTGTAATTTATTGAAAACAAAACATCAACCTAAGTTTGGTGAAAAGGCTGACGAATGATACATCCTAGGTTATGTTCCTATCTCACCAAACAAAAGGGTTTTTAACAAAACTAACGGTACGGTAGAATTTGTGTTTAACATGGATGTAACAAGTTATTCACATGAACCCCAAACTGGTGCTGAATGGTTATTTGATTATGGCATATTGTTTGAATCATTTAACATACCAGTTAATGGAAATGCAGGTACAATGGAAAATGACTTCTCGTCATTATACCTGAATGATGACTATCAAGGTTTTCCAAAGACAAGCATTCCATCAACTTCTGAGCCTACAACGACAGCAGATGGGTCTCCAACAGAGAATGAAACTGATTTACCTACAAACGAGAATCAGACAAGTACTTTTAACTCCGAGGATAGTGATCATGAGGAAGGGAATGTACCGTCTGAAGTCGTACCCCCGTTAGGTGAAATAGGATCAAACTTAGGAGATAATCTTAGGGTCGATGAGATTGACACATCAAGGATAAACAAGGATCATCCGATTGAGAGTATCATAGGGAATCCAAATACCGGTGTGAGAACTAGGAGTAGTGTGAACAATAACACGGTGTTGTTATCGATGATCAATGACTCCGAGGCGTATCACACATGTTTATATTCATGTTTCATCTCGCAAGTAGAGCCGAAGAATGTGCAAATGGCACTGAAAGACAACTTTTAGGTTGAATCCATGCAAAAAGAACTATCACAATTCAGAAAACTTGAAGTGTGGGAGTTAGTTCCGTTACCTCGAGATGAAAGGATTGAAGTGTTTGCACCAGTGGCAAGGCTCGAGGTGAAACTTGAAGTGTAGGAGTTAGGGACCAAATGGGTCTTTAAGTGTAAAGGGATGATCGGGGTATAGTTACACATAACAAGGCAAGACTTGTGGTGAAAGGATTCAACCAAGAAGAGGGAATCGATTATGTCAGGATCTAAAATATGAATTACCAAGACTAACTGATTTGAATTTATCAGAGTATAAATCAATAATCTTGCTTTGAATCAAAGTTTAACCAAGAAGTTTGCGGAATAACACTTAATTATTTTGACAAAAACTTTCAGAATCAATAATAAATAAACACACAGGAATTAATCAAGACTGTTTGTATTGCTGAATTCATCAATTACAATCACCTCTAATCTGTTTGATTAGACGAAGAACACAAACTGTTCTTAGGGTTTTACAACCTTAGAGGCTTATGAAAACTTAATCAATAAAGCAATTACAGACTCAAAATATGCAGAAACTCCTCTTTTAATAGGACGACCTATTCTCTGTATTTATATTGCTTCTTGATATGTTTCCTTGACGAACTATGACTTCTTTGATAGTAGATATGTTGGAATCTTCATGTAGATATCGTTTCCTGAAAATCAGCACTTTCTGTTTCTGAAACTGTTGAGCAGCTTGAATCTCTTGACAGTATGAACTGAGCAGCTTGAGTAGTTTTGCTCTGGCAGCTTGAACTTTTACACTGGCAGCTCGAGTTTCTTCAACTAGCAGCATGAACTTTGGATTTACAAGTAAAATCTACTAACAGTCTGAGAAGTCTAAACTAACAGCTTGAATGTACTTAAACTATTTCCCAACAGATTACAATGAAGTGTTTGCACTAGTGGCAAGACTCGAGGCAATTCGTTTGTTTCTAGCCTTCGCGTCCTTCAAAGCGTTTAAAGTCTACCAACTTGACGTAAAGAGTGCCTTTCTATATGGAAAGGTGAAGGAATTGGTGTACGTCGAACAACCGCCTGGATTTACTGATCCAAAGTATCCCCACAGAGTATATCGACTTGACAAGGCTCTGTATGGATTGCATCAGGCACCAAGGGTATGGTATGAGACGCTGTCAACTCATCTTTTGGACAACGGGTTTGAAAGAGGGAGAAGTGATAGTACATTGTTTGTGAAGAGAAAGGGAGAAGATTTTATATTGGTACAAGTGTACGTGGATGACATAATTTTCAGCTTGTCAAACGAACAGATGTGCAAAGACTTCAAAAAAGTCATGAAGTCGAAGTTCGAGATGAGTGCTATTGGAGAGTTAAACTTCTTTCTGGGTTTGCAAGTTGAACAAAGGAAAGATGACATGTTTATTCATCAGACGAAGTATGTCTACGATATTCTAGAGCGCTTCGGGAGGGAAGGAACAAAGCTCACTTTAGTACTCCGATTCAAGTGAATCACAATCTCGGACCGGGTACAGAAAGTGACACTGATGTGGATCCGACTCTATATCGGGCCATGATCGGGTCACTCATGTATTTAACTGCTTCTAGACCTGACATTATGTTTGCTGTGTGTATTTGTGCTAGGTTCCAAGCTAATCCGAAAGAAATGCATATGAAAGCCGTGAAACGGATTCTACGATACCTGAAGTCGAAACCGAAGCTGGGACTTTGGTATCATGCTGATGGAGATCTGGAATTGGAAGCATACACGGACTCTGACTATGGTGGATGTAGCTTGAACCGGAAATCAACAACTGGAGGTTGTCAGTTCCTTGGAGGGAGGCTTGTATCCTGGTAATGCAAGAAACAAACTTTGGTAGCTGTGTAAACGTGCGAGGCTGAATATGTAGCTGCTGGTAGTTGCTGTTCACAGGTTTTGTGGATACAACAACAATTGCGGGATTATGGTTTGACTTACAGTCATACTCCCACTAGGATAGAAAAATCAGTCTACAATTGCTATAACTAATAATCCAGTTAAATACAGTAAAACAAAGCACATAGACATAAGAAATCATTTCATACGTGATTGTGCTGAAAAGTATTAAATAAAACTGGTAAAAGTGGCAACGGAAGATTATAATGCAAATTTATTTACTAAAGCTTTTGATAAGTCACGCTTTGAGTTGTTAGTTCAATTAAATGGTAAGCGTAATCCAAAGTAACTTGACCTTAGTTGAGTTTCTTTCCTTTTATAGTAAGTTAGTCGTTTAGTAGATTTTCTTTCCTTTATAGTAAGTTGGTAGGTTAGTTTATTAGCTTATCTTAAAAATGAAAAACAAAAGAAAAAAGAGAGAAAACTATAAAAATTAAAAAAAAAGAGAATATTGAAAAATGAGTTAAGTCTTAGATTCATAGGTTCAAAGTGACGAAAATTAGCATAGTCTAAACAAACTCTAAGTGTTGACCTTTCTCACATAATGCACCATAAATCGTAAGTGATATACATCTTCTTGCCTGATGTGTTACTTCAATTTATTTTATTTTATTTTATTTTACCTTAAGTAGGATAAGGTCAAAGTTACTTGGATGCATACTTAGTTGGAGATACAAAATTTTGCGTGAAAATTTGTTGCTTAGTGTAAATGTTTTTTCAAAGTTGGAAAAATTCTGTTACCTGAAAAAGTTGAATTTTATTCAAGGATTTTCAAAATTTTCACTTAAGTTCGAAATTCAGACAAATTTGAACTTACCTTCGAACTTGCTGGAAGTTCGAACTTATGCTAAATTCGAAGGTAGTTAATATAAATAGGTCAACGATACTTCATTTAAGACACCACCCTCGAATTTGAATTCTCGAACTTGTCTCCGGCGATCTCGAACATACGTTCGAACTTACCGATAATTTGAATTTCGTCCTATTCCTCGAACATATACATGTACTTGAGTATAGTGATCATCAGAATACTAAGTAAGTGTAGTTTAGGACATTACTGTGGCAAAAATCGAACATATTTAAGTTTTATGTCATTTGAAACTAGGTGAATTAAAATCACAAGTTTTAAAAGATAAAACTTAAAATAAACGATACAATACTTAGATTAGAACCTAATAGGACTAGATTACATGATTAATTAAGTCAAATGGGGTTAAAATCATGGTTTTTAAGTTGAAAGTGACCGACTTCGAATTTGTTCTTCAGGTTCGAACTTGTGAGAAAGTTCGAACTTGTTGAAGTATCTATAAGTTTGAAGTCAATCAAGTTCGAATGGATGCCTCGAATTTATTTAAGTTCGAATGCTTTTAAATAATCTCGAATTTGTCCAAGTTCGAATGTGTTGGAAATCGAACTTATTCCAGTTCGAAGTTATGCAAATTCGAATATAACAAATTCCATTTTATTTTAATTTTAATTTCTAATTTTGATTGGTGATTTTGTGTACAGATATGGGTGATCGTGTTTTCTATAATAAGCAAAATATGGTCATGGCCGTGGATCTCCAATTGCTAGAAGCCCAGCCCTATCGTCAGATGATCGAATTCCTGACGCATACCCGAGTTTCGTATGCACTCACGCATAATTTACAAATCCCTTTGACGTATGTGAGGAAATTTTTGGAGCACCTTCAGGTCGACTGCTCGGTTACCCATATTGTGCTTCGTACAAGAGTAGGAGGTCAACCTATTGTCTTTTCTGCGAATATGTTGAGGCAGATTTTGCAATTGGGTACCGAAGATCAAGAGGCAGGCCCAATAGATTTTCCTTTACCCATAAAACAAACAGCATTTTTTAGAATGGGTCATGCGCAAGACATAACGAAGGCATCATATGTAAAAAGCGGGTTGATAGGGCAATGACGGTATCTCATTCATGTTATAATGGTATGCTTCGAACCGAAGAAAGCAGGTTTTGAAGCGATGGTGTCTAAATTGCAGTCTGCGTTGATCGCTTTGGTTTATAACAAGAGGTTTAGCTTTTCTTAAATGTTTTTTTGGAGAGTTCGTCCATCAGATCACCGCCCCGGCCAGGGAACGATTTTTGATGTATCCCCGATTCGTCAAGATTATTATCCGCCATTTTTTGCCGAATCTGCCATCACTACCCGGCCAAAGTGGTGTTGCGTTGATTGACAAGCGCATTTTTGCTGACTGCCAGACCCATAATGTTAGAAGGGCTGAGCAGGTCAGGCCTCAGGTGGCACCGTTGTTTGTTGCAGTCGTAGATCCGGATTTTGTTGCTCCGGAAGGAGAAGATTGGATTGGTGAAGCCCCACCCAAACAATAGCGGCAGCAGCAACAGCAAAGAGCACCGACAAGAAAAACTCCGGTTGCAAGAACCGTTCGCCGCTCCGAACCAGCCACTGAAGCTGCTGGGCCATCCACTGAAGCTGCAGGGCCGTCAAGTTCTGCTCCACAATATGACCAACGGGAGCAGACGTTGGAGGAGATTTGGGCGCAAGGAACAGTTGCAGAGCAAAATATTGCTGCAGAATTAGTTCAAGATATTTTGGAGCCTCCTGCTGACGTACACGATATTTTCAAAGAGATAGATGAATATCAACCCTCTGATGCTGAGTTTGTAGACACAGAGGTTCATGCTGAAGAAGAAGGTGCTAGGGAACAGGCTGAGGCTGAGGCTGAGGTTCACATAGAGACCGCCTCCGAGTCTGCAACCGAATCTAGTTCTAAAGGGACAGAGGCTGAAGATCCGACTGTCACAATCGGCAGATGTGGATCTAGAGTAGTTGTCAGTAGAAGAAAAATCACAAGGCCAGCAATTTATGATGAAGAGGCTGAAGATTCAGATTTTGATTTAGAAGAAGAAGCTCCTCTTGTTCCTAGGCATAGAGCAAAGAGGCATCGATTCTTGCAGGGAGCTCCATCCACTTCTGCTTCTCCATCTGTGTCCACTGCCGCTCCATCCGCATCAACCGCAGCTCCATTAACATCCGCCGCCATTCCATCCACCTCGACTCCATTAACCGAAAACCAGCAGTTTACAAAGTTAAAGAGAAAAGTGGACTTCCAAACAGTCCAAATATACCAGCTTTCAACAGCCGTAAAAGAGTTGCAACATCACAATGCGCGTTTCGATCAAGAGAATGCCACGTTAAAGACAACTGTGGCAGATCAACAAGTTGAGCTGAGGACTCAACAAGCCCATATTCTGACTATGCAGACCCTCATTGAGCAGATAATGAAAGATCTCCAAGCTCAGGGGGAGTGTAGTTGCAAAGGTGATGAGTTGAGGAGAGTTAGAAGAGATGATGAAGAAGGCGATGATCCAGACGCACAGAAAGAAAGTGAGCTAGCAGATCTTTCTCAAAAGACTGCTCAGCAATCAATTATTCAGTGGGAGCCCGGTTCTTCAAGTATGGGAGGAGGTGAGGCCCCAGAGAAAGGAAATGCTCCTGAAGCCTCAAAGGATGTTGAACAAGAGATGATAGAGGCTCTGATAGATCTTGCTGATGAAGATGAGTTCGGATTTGATCAGAAAGATCTTGAAGAAGGGGAGTTCATCCCAGAAGAAGTTGCAGACTGGAAATCAGATGATGAAGTAATAGAAGATGAGGATGATAATGTTGATGAAGTGTTGATCCCAAAGCAGCCCGTCACTGAGCAATATGAGAATAATGATTAGAATCTGATAGACATAGATGTGCTTAACTCAGCATCTAATGAAGAATCAAAATCTGAAACAGATGAAAGGGAACAATCTACAGAAGAGAAGATGAGATTATGGTTTAAGAAATAAGAGAAGAAGATTGACTTAGCAGTAAAGAAGAAGATGAGGCTGCCAAGTCCGGGAAAGTTGTCAGGAGGAATTCTAAGCTGGTTCTATGACAGAGAACTGCAGCTATTTGTTCTGAAAAGAAGAGATGGGATACATTATTTGAGAAGAACGCTTAAAGACTTCAACTCATTGCCAAAATGTGAATTGAAAGAGTTAGCCTGGAAAGAACTGATCAACCTAGGAGATGACCCTTATGCTGAATTTGTGGCTAAAATTACCAGAAGGGAGGGTAGATTTGGAAGATTTGAAAGGCTGAAGCCAAGATCAGGTAAGAGAGTAGAAGACAAGACAAGAATAGATCCTCATACTGGGAAACCATGGGCTAAGATGATTTACAAACTAGTCAGATGCTTGAAGAAGGTTCCGTTGAAGACTATGCCACACGATGTTCCTACAAACATGAAGTGGTGGTTTGTTGACAACGAAACAGCTGAGGCAGTAATGGAGGACCATGAGGACAAGGTGATTTTGAAAGTATATGACCCTCTACATTTTGTAAACCTATCTCTGAGCGACCTGCAGAAACTTCATGAACAACCTATCTATTTCCACGAAGGTTGGAGATTGGAAGGCAGGAAGTATCAAAAGGTAGTCAAGGTTTACATATAAAAGGGTTTGTATGTTGGTAGTATTTTGAATAGGCCAAGTACTTAGACAAAGTAAATATCTAGTTAGAAGTTATCGTCAAGGGGGAGTCTGTTAGTGCATCCTGTGTGACGATAGCAGTCTATTATCAGAATCTAAATATTACTACCTAAGATTAACTAGTTTGAATTAATCAGAGTATAAACCAATAATCTTGTATTGAATCAAAGTCCAATTAAGAAGTTTGCGGAATAACACTTAATTGTTTTTAAGAAAAACTTTCAGAATCAATAACACATAAATATAATTGAATAAACAAAATTGCTTGTATTGTTGAACTCAACGATTACAATCACCTCTAATCCGTTTGATTAGACGAAGAACACAAATTGTTCTTAGGGTTTTACAACCTTAGAGGCTTATGAAAACTTAAACAAAAAGCAATTACAAACTTGAACGTGCAGAATCTTGATACAATAGAAAAACATATTCTTTGTATTTATAATGCTTTCTGATTTGTTTCCTTGAAGGACTCTGACTTCTCTGATAGTAGATATACTGGAATCTTCGTGTAATTATCTCTTCCTGAATATCAGCACTTTCTGTTTATGAAACTGTTGAGCAGCTTGAATCACTAAGCTGCTTGAACAGAGCAGCTTGAATGAATTTACTCTAGCAGCTTGAACTTTTATACTGGCAGCTCAAACTTCTTCAACTAACAGCATGAACTTTGTACTTACACAGAAAATCTACTAACAGTCTGAGACAACTAACTAACAGTTTGAACTACTTAGAATATTTCCCAACAATATCCCCCTAACTTAAATTCTTTACATAAGACTTTAAGTTCTATACAAATAAGGAAATAAAACCAAGCAAAACTGTTATTTACAAACCAAGGCTTTCCAAAAAAAAAAACTTACAACTGTGCAAGTTTCTGATTGACTGCCTTCAAAAATTCTTTCTTCATATCTTCTCTATCACAATATATTCTCACTGATCTCATCTGAAGTAACAAAGCCTTTGGAAGATCATAAAATTCAAAATTGAAGTACATACTAGATCCATTTGCAAATTTGAGTATGTAAGTATTTGATTTGACAAACAGATCAACTTGTGCAATCTTCATCTCCTTGGCATCTTCTACATCTTTCCATATTGATTCAGGATCAAAAATGCTCTTCAGATCTTTGATAGCTTGCTTTTCTTGTGGAAGAGAGGATCTAACTTGGGTTACAGACCCAACATGATGCATTCTTGTGAGCTCATCTCTGGTCATCCCTTGGACTATATGCATTAAGCTTTTATACTCTTCCTCAGGACCAGATTCCCTTCCTACTATAAATTGATATCTTAAGTCAATGTTATCCATTGGCTTAGCATACCAGTAATTAATAAGAGGTTTTGTGAAGTCATGCTGGTCTAAGGACTTCTCAATATCCATCACCTTCTGTGATTGATGCTCAAACAGTATCCTTTTTACCTTATCAAGCTTTGCCTGTGAAATTGTATCTGATTCTGGATTAGAAGCAACAACTTGAACAGAAGGAGCATCATCACTCACACCAGCTTGAACATTACTTATACCAGCTTGAACTGGTTCTTGTTGACTTTGGACTTCTTGGGAGACTTTGGCTACCTTACGTTTTTCCATCTCTTTGTCATGGATGTCTTGCAGCCTCTCTATACTCATGGACTGTGCCATCTTCTTTGGAATACCAGCTGAAAAGGCAAAATTGATTAAGAACCTTCTATGCTCAACCTTTGAATGCCCTGTTGGCATTTTCCTCTTCCTTTCATTTTGCTTGACCACAAACCCTCTTAGGTAATCACTTAAGGTTTCATCATCTTGCATTGGGACCTGGGTTTGCTGGTCTAAATTCTGATCTTGTTCTTCTGCTATCTTTCTGGCAATTTCAGCATCATAGGCAATCTGGGCTTCTCTAGAAGAAAATTTGTGCTTTGGAGACTCAATGAGAATACCTTTGCCCTTATCCTTGGTTGCAGAAGATGTTCCTTGAACTGTACTGATGGGAGCCTGAAATCCTTCTCTGATAACAACTCCAGTTGTTCTTGTAGGAGCAGCTTGAGTTTCTAGGCTAAGAGCTTGAGCAGCTGTTGGGACTGCTAGCCTAGAATCTTGGACTGTTGGAGCAGGAGCTGATGGAGCTGCTTGGACTGATGGAGGGATATCCTGATTCTCCCCCTTTTTGGAAGCATTGGTTTGGTCAGGAGGACCTACAACCTTTGCCAATTGGGTTCGAATCAGTTGCTCTAATTTAATGATCTTATTGCCACAGAGGGTGAACCCTCTATGGAGATAATCCATTCTTTGGTTTTGAGCAGCTTCTGTCTGTCTGAGTGCAGTGATTTGTGCCCCCTGTGCAGCAATAATGGACTGATAGTATTCCAACATTGCTACAACAGGTTGCAGCTAAGGATCCGTCAATAGCATAAGTTGCAGACTAGCCTCAAGATCAGCAAACGAATGTGGTGCTTGTGATCTATCACTGGCAGGAATACCAGAAGTAGAAACCTCTGGGCCCCTCTGTTCTTGGTACTGGGGACTTCCAGATGGTGCTTGCACCCCTTCTGTTGCCATGGGTGTGGTCTTATTGATGTTGGCACTATCTTGTGCCTCTTGTGCAGAAGCAACAGTAGTGTCATCCACAGAGCCCATATGGACAATCTCTGTTGAGATGTCCACCTCCAAATTGAGGTAGGGAGAGACCTCAGTGGGTTCCCTTTGGATATTCAGTGCAGAAGTGTCCTCCTGCACAGGGATATTTGGCTCTTGTAAGAGGGCTGAGGAGGAAGGAGCTCCTGAACCTCTGTTTCTTTTGTATAGTATGAGTGGGGATGTGGGCTTAACAATAGGAACAGAAGGCATTTGAGTATCATGAGTAGTGGGTTGGGGTCCTGGGGGTGAAGCAGTAATGTTAGGCTGAGCCTGCTCAGCACCCTCTCCTCTATTTCTTGAAATGATGCCCAACATTGCAGAAGGCAATGGGACATATACAAACAAAACATTGGCACTTGTTTTTAGAAGCCGTTTTATTGAAGGTAAAGAGTGCCTATGGGAAACATGAATCCTTTTATGTACATTGAAATTACTGCAAGTTCTTGCAATAATTTCAGCCAAAAATCTAGGATACATAAAAAATTTCCCATGTTTTAGGGCATGATGCCTTAGCATACCCTGAAAAATCAGATTAGAAAAATTGAACTGTTGGCCCGTTGATAAACACACTAAGGCAGTGGCTATATTTGATGAAAATTCTGACCAACCTGTTCTTTTTGGGCTTATACATTGCTGAATAATATGTACAAGATAGTTCCACTTAGGGGCAAAATTTGATTTAAAGAAAGTATAAGATTCAGCAGGTCCCCTATATCCAATAGTATGAAGACCACTATGTAAGGCAGTAAGGGATAGGTCTGTTATACCTGAGGCATCTTGAAGATGCAAGTGTTGGCGATGATCTACTCAGTGATAGAAACAGTGTTGCCATCAATTTTGGATGTCAAAGATGTGACTCCATTAACGGTTTTGAGGGAGGCATGTTTCCAGAACTGTTCAATATGAGAGATGTAGATGGTGGGATTGATATTTAGGGCATGATGGATATGGGAACTTCGAAGGAAGTCGATCATGTCATGGAATGGTTCAAGATCAGCGTGTTTGAGAGAGTAGGGTAGGCAGTTGTGTTCTTTGACAAACTCCATTGATGATCAATGACTTAGGGTTTCAGTGATGTGCGTGGGAATTGCTCAGAGAATCGAAGAAAGGTTGTGCAAGATATTTAGCAACTGGTAGTTACAATAGAACGAAACTGGAACCTTTAAAGGTTTTGAAAATATCTAAACCCGTGCACACACTTATGGAAATTACCAGATTACCCTGCAAACTGTGACAGATCAAGTGAAACAACTAACAGTCCGAGAAAATGTACTAGCAGCTTGAGAAAATACTCAAGCTATTAGTTGAAACTTAGGTAACTGCTAATGAAACAGTGACTCCCCCTTAATCAAGCATATATATAATTTTCATGGAATAAGAGAGAATAAAGAAAAACAAATTAATCCATATTAACCATGCCAATATTTGATACTAGGAAGGTGAATCTTCCTACATCAAATGGTTTTGTAAATAGATCAGCTAACTGATTATCAGTATGAAATTTGGTAACTTGGATTAATACAGTCCCTTATAAAATGAAATCTAATGTCTATATGCTTGGTTTTGGAAAATTTCACTGGATTTTGTACAATGCTAATTGCACTTGAGTTGTCAATGTAAATGGGAGTGGATAGGAAATTCATACCATAGTCTCTCAGTTGATTCTGAATCCACATCACTTGGGAGCAGCAACTTGCAGCTGCTACGTATTCCGCTTCAGTAGATGAAGTGGAGACAGATGTTTGCTTTTTGCACTGCCAAGAGATCAATCTTGCTCCCAAATATTGACATCCACCAGTTGTGGATTTTCTGTCAATGTTGCATCCTCTATAATCACTGTCAGAATAGGCTGTTAATTCAAGAGGAGAGTCTTTAGGAGACCAGAGGCCTAAATGTGGTTGGCCTTTGAGATATCTAAAGATTCTCTTAACAGCAACCAGATGGGAGTCCTTTGGAGAACATTGAAACCTGGCACAAACACAAACAACAAACATAATATCAGGTCTAGAAGATGTGAGATACATAAGAGATCCTATAAGGGATCTGTATAGATGAATGTCCACAACTATTCCATCTTTATCTGTATGAAGCTGCTTGTGAGGATCCATAGGAGTACTTGCAACTTTGGTGTCCTTGTACCCAAACTTTTCCAGTATGTCTTTAACATACTTTGATTGACTTATGAAGAGTCCTGTGGGCTTCTGCTTGACCTGCAATCCTAGAAAGAAGGTGAGTTCTCCCATTGAACTCATTTGAAACTTTTTGTGCATCAAGGCCTCAAATTCTTTGCACAGACTGTCATTTGTTGACCCAAAGATAATATCATCAACATATATCTGTACAAGCAGAATCTCAGATTTGATGGACTTTGTGAATAATGTTTTATCCAGAGTACCTCTCTTGAATCCATTCTGTAGAAGGTATGATGACAAAGTGTCATACCATGCTCTAGGGGCTTGGTGGAGTCCATAGAGGGCCTTGTCTAGTTTGTAGACTCTGTCTGGATACTTGTAGTTCTCAAATCCAGGAGGTTGACACACATAAACCTCTTCTTCAATTGTGTCATACAGAAAAGCAGACTTCACATCCATTTGATACACTTTGAACCCTTTGAAGCTTGCATAAGCTAGGAACAGTCTGATGGCTTCAATTCTTGCCACTGGAGCAAAGACATCATCATAGTCTATTCCTTCCTATTGAGTGTACCCTTGTGCTACTAGTCTTGCTTTGTTCTTGATGACTATCCCTCTCTTATCCTTCTTGTTTCTGAACACCCATCTTGTACCAATGGCTCTCTTTCCTTTAGGAAGATCAACAAGTGTCCATACATTCTGAATCTTGAATTGTAGAAGATCTTCCTGCATTGCCTCAATCCAACATGAATCTTTCAAAGCTTCTGATGCCTTTTTAGGTTCTAGCTGTGACATGAAACAGGCATGTTCAAATGCAGCTAGACTAAATTCAGGAACTGTTGGTTCAGCAGCATCAGTCTCCTTGGGAACCATTGTCCTTGTTTGCACAGGTGTACGTGGATCACCCATTATTTGATTGAGAGGATGATACTTGTGAACCCTGAGTGTAGGCTCTCTATCTGTCTGGAAAGAGGATCCAAGATTTGTATCATCTCCATTAGGACCAGTTGATGGTTCAGCTTCTGGAACAGCTTGACTTGAATCTGGGACTGTTTCCCTTTGTGTTGGAGCTGTTCTCTCAGGACTTGGGATCTGCACTTCATTGTCTGGATGTGAATCATGTTGAGCATTCAGAACCCCTGGAGGGTCACAAGACAGAAGTGGTATAACTGTATACTCATCCCAATTATTTGAATCTGAAGCAGTTTGAAACTTTGGGCCAACAGCTTGAACATTTGTGCTACCAGCATGAGAATTTGCGTTGACAGCTTCAATCATGTTTTCGTCAGATTCTGCAGTATACTCAACAAAGCTCAGAGAATTTGTTAGTGAATCTAAATCAAACAACCAATCAGGACCAGTGCCTTTGACATTTGCAGTATTTTCATTAAATTCAACATTGGCACTTTCTTCAATGGTTTTAGACACACTGTTATATACTCTATAGGCTTTGCTCTGATTTGAGTATCCTACAAAGAACCCTTCTTCAGCCTTACTTTCAAACTTCCCTAAGTGAGTCTTAGTGTGAAGAATGGTATATGGACAGCCAAAAGATTTGAAAAAGGCTATTAAGGGTAGTCTATTATGGAATAACTCATATGGAGTTCTCCCTTGTGATTGAACAACCTGAACCCTATTTAGAACATAACAAGTTGTATTGACTGCTTCTGCCCAAAAGGTCATTGGCAGTTTTGAATCAGCTAGCATGGTTCTAGCAGCCTCAATTAATGTTCTGTTCTTTCTTTCAGTTACACCATTTTTCTGTGGTGTTCTTGGTGCACTATATTGCCTAGCAATACCTTTGGACTCACAAAAACTGTTTAGGATATGGTTTTTAAACTCAGTTCCATTGTCTGATCTTATCACCTTAGCTTTAGAGTTGGATTGGTTTTCTATCTTAAGAATAAATGACTTAACTAGCTCAGCAGTTTCATCTTTAGACCTAAGAAAGTAAACCCAAGTAAATCTGGTGAAATCATCAACAATGACTAAACAGTAAGCCCTTTTATTCAAACTCAAAACAGATGTTGGACCAAATAGATCCATATGAATCAGATGAAGAACTGATGAGATTGAATTTACTTCTTTGGGCTTATGAGAAGTTTTGTGTTGCTTGCCTTTAAAACATGCTACACAATGATCATCACATATGAACTCCTTTTGTGGTAAGCCTCATACCATGTTCTTTTTGACTAAAACATTCGTGGATTTGAAGTTCATGTGACACATCCTTCTGTGCGAAAGAGCTGACTCATTGGATGATGCATTGGATATCAAACAGCTTAAAGTACTTGATTTGGATAAAAGTTCTGTGTCCAAGCAGTATACATTGTCCTTTCTTGGTGTTCTTATTAAAACAAGATTTTCAGGAATTGTAAAATCGTTTGAAAGGACAATGCACTCAGAAACTGTAAACAGAACAATATTTTGTTTGTCACAGATTTGAGACACACTTAATAAGTTATACTTAAGTTGTTCAACATACAAAACATCATTGAAAATCATGTTATCTGCATTAACAGTACCTTTACCTGTAACCTTACCTCCTTTGGAGTTTCCTCCAAATGCAACAAACCCTCCTTCAAAGCCTTTGAAATTTGACAAGCACTCAGAATTGCCTGTCATGTGCCTAGAGCATCCACTGTCCAAATGTCATCTTGTTTTATGTAGTGACCTGTGGTTGCCCTGCACAAATAAAAGCTTAGTTAGTAGTGGAGTAAACCAAAACCAAGTTGGTTTTGGGTTGTCCTTATGCATTAACATAACTAAACAATGTCTTTGATTTCTTATACTTAGTGAGATCCACTGATGGATTTTGTGGAGAGTACTTAGTTATCACATGAGGTATCCAGGTATTTTGACCATCCTTTTCAATAACAGTCTCAGATGATCCATTACCAGTCCCACGTCTGAGCCTAACAGTCTGAACTGAGTCTGTAGTGCTAACAGCTTGAGAATTTGTACTAGCAGTCTCAACTTTAGACTTGGCAGTTTCAACATTGGTATCAACAGGTCCACCTGAGTTTTTACCTTTAACACACCATATTTGTTTAAAATTTAATTTAGGTTTAGCTAAAACTTGTTTTTGGTGTGTGGACTGTTTCTTATTTACTTTTGAGAACCTATGATCAACTGTTTTCTTTGGGACTGATGCAGTAGGAAGTTTGGCCTTTGAATTTTTTGAATTTTGAGAGTTTGTCTTTTTATGAATCACAGTCTGTTTTGCAACAGATGGTTTATAAAAGCTGTCCCTGGCCAAGTGATTTTTCCTGCCACAATGGAAGCATTTTTTGACTGTTTGAATTAGAGAACCAGCTTTATTGGATAATATCTGGTTCTTGTTCCTTTTATTTCCCCTTACCTGCTGTTGTTTGGGAAACTTTTGGACACCATGCTTTTGGCATGTGCAGATTGGAACATTTTTACCCTTTTTATTATTCTTTGATGAAGATGCAGTGTTACAGTTAGAAAGTACAGAAACCTGTGGAGCAGCATTGCATACACTCATCTTCTCCTTTCCTTTCTTATTGGGGATTTGGATTTCTATAGGTGCACTCATTGTTTTGTGTTCTTTCTCAACTTCTGTGCACTCACAGTCTCTATTTTGAATCAGATCTTCTTTGGATTCAGGACTGTTTTCAAGGATAGGATCTACAGTGGTCATACACTCATCTAATGGTTCATTAACAAGCCTATCAGCAACTTCACTCATTGGATGAATGTATTTGTTGTTGTATGGGGGTGGAGTGGCACTGTATCCTATACCTTCTTTGGGATTGAGCTGATATTTTACCCTATCTTTAAATTGGACTTCCATTAGGTGTTCCAGCTTTTGATTTGCCAATTTGAAGTTTCCTAGATCTATATTGATAGATTCTAGTTTCTTATTAGCCTCTAACACCTTTTGTTCAGTCTCTTCTAATTTTTTATTTAGAGATTCTATTTTCTTATTCAGCTCCTTTTTCTCCCACTCATGATATGTTCTATCATGTCCCATATGAATCTCATTATCCTTATAGTCATTGATCCGTTTTTCAACATCTTCTATGGCCTGCATGTATTCATATCTCCTTTCTTCCATCATAGCTATAGTTTTACACATGCTCTCATTATGATCTCTGTACTTTTTAACCATATTTTTGCATGTTTGAGAGCAGAGTTTAGAATTTACCTCAGATGGTAGTTCAGTGGAGTTGACATTTGATGTTTCTGCCATTAGAGCTTGATTTTGAAACTCTTCCTCTGTCTGATCACTCTAGTCAAACACATTGTCTTCTTGAGAGACAAGTGCTTGTGATGATGAAGCCTGATTAGGCTGCTGAGGTCTTGATGGCTGTTGACCTTGAGATCTACATTCTCTGGCAAAGTGGCCAAGCTTGTGACATTTAAAACACTCAACTTTTGACTTATCAAAAGCTGGTTTGCCTTCTGTTCTGGCTTGAAAGTTGGATCTGCCAGTTCTTTTCCGAAACCTTTTGGCCCTCATGGTCAGCATTGCATGTTGCCATTTCAGATCTATCTCTTCTAGATCATCTGGATGAATCTGTTCTAGATCTTCAGCATTTAGAGCAAACAATCCATCATTGGCAACAAAAGCTTCATAGTGAGCTTCAGTGGAGTTACCATCACCACCTGAAAAGGAATCACTGCAATTAGATTTTTTAGATGACAGTAGAGCAGTGTTGTGATTATAAGATAAAGATTTCTTTTTAGTGTCAATCTCAGTTTCAAACACTCTCAGACTGTTGTACAGATCATCCAGCTCTAATTCATCAAGAGTGTCTTTTGTTCTCCATTGAGCAGCATAAACTGCCCACTCTTCACCAAGAGATCTAAGGAATTTTCTGTTGACTTCATCTTGATCCAGGCTGACTTTTGCACTCTCCAATTCATTTATCAGTTTGTTGAACCTGTCAAAGATTTGAGTAAGGTTTTCATTCTTGCCACCAGAAAAGTTCTCATACTGCTGTTTCGAAAGATCCTTTTGATTTCTCTTGGTACTGGCATTCCCAGCAAATCTTTTCACTAAAGCAATCCAAAGAGAATGAGCAGTATAAAACTTTTTAAACTGATATTGATAAGCATTAGGAATGACTATTTGTAGAAGTGTAAGAGCTTTCACTTCATTCATTCTAGCCTTTCTTTCAAGTTCAGTTTTTGGAGAAGTTTTGATGGGTTTGCCCTCAGCATCAAGTTCAACATCAAGTTCAGAATCTAAATATTACTACCTAAGATTAACTGGTTTGAATTAATCAGAGTATAAACCAATAATCTTGTATTGAATCAAAGTCCAATTAAGAAGTTTGCGGAATAACACTTAATTGTTTTTAAGAAAAACTTTCAGAATCAATAACACATAAATATAGTTGAATAAACAAAATTGCTTGTATTGCTGAACTCAACGATTACAATCACCTCTAATCTGTTTGATTAGACGAAGAACACAAATTGTTCTTGGGGTTTTACAACCTTAGAGGCTTATGAAAACTTAAACAAAAAGCAATTACAAACTTGAACGTGCAGAAACTTGATACAATAGAAAAACCTATTCTATGTATTTATAATGCTTTCTGATTTGTTTCCTTGAAGGACTCTGACTTCTCTGATAGTAGATATACTGGAATCTTCGTGTAAATATCTCTTCCTGAATATCAGCACTTTCTATTTATGAAACTGTTGAGCAGCTTGAATCAGTAAGCAGCTTGAACAGAGCAGCTTGAATGAATTTACTCTGGCAGCTTGAACTTTTATACTGGCAGCTCGAACTTCTTCAACTAACAGCATGAACTTTGTACTTACACAGAAAATCTACTAACAGTCTGAGAAATCTAACTAACAGTTTGAACTACTTAGAATATTTCCCAACATCTATGTGTAGATAATGTTTTGTAATAGTTCAAGTCTTCGTAATTGCACGCTAATATTTATGTTTGATATATGTTTGATATTGATTGTATATATGTTCGAACTTGTTTGTGATTAATGTTTTACTGAAGTTCAAAGATAAGTTCAAACATAAGTTCTATAACAAGTTCAAAGTCAAGTGCTAGAATAAGTTCAAAGCCAAGATTCGAACTTGTTGGTGAACAAGTTCGTGGGCTTGGGCCTTCACGAACTTGTCCAGGCTAAGGTCGAGATTAATGGTTATAATTAAGGGTTAATCTGTTTTGATTAAGAATCTTTGCAGAAATAAGTGTTCGGGGTGATTACGAACTTGTGAGTGTTTGCAGAGTGTTTTCAGAGTGTTCTTGGAGAGAATCACGTGTCGAGACGTTTGTGTTTACGTCTATGTAAGGTCACCTACCTACGAATCCAATATTGACGTGACACCGTCCAAAGAGTGTGGAATCCTTTTTAGTGGCTTAACGGACTGATCACACACACGAAACACGGAAACCAACACGATGATAGACGTAAACATGAATGTCTCGACACGTGAATCTCTCTAAGAACACTCTTAAAAATACTCTGCAAGTTCGTAATCGCGCAAACACTAATTTCTGCAAAGGTTGTTAATCAAAACTGATTAACCCTTAATTATAACCATTAGATTCGAACTTAGCCTGGACAAGTTCGAGAAGGCCCAACCCCACGAACTTGTCCATCAATAAGTTCGAACCAGGGTTTTGAACTTATTCTAGAACTTGTCTTTGAACTTGTTCTAGAACTTATGTTTGAACTTACCTTTGAACTTATGTTTGAACTTATCTTTGAACTTATGTTTAAACTTAAGTAAAACATCAATCACCAACAAGTTCAAAAATATATACAACCAATATCAAAACATATATCAAACATATATCAAAACATATATCAAACATGTATTAACGTGTAATTACGAAGACTTGAACTATTACAAAATATCATCTATACTTAGACTGCTATCGTCAGACAGGATGTACTAACAGACTCCCCCTTGACGATAGCTTCTAACTAGATATATACTTTTTTCTAAGTACTAGGTCTATTCAAAATACTACCTCTATACAAACCCTTACAACCTTTTGGAACTTCCTGCCTTCAGATCGCCAGCCTTCATGAAAGAAAATTGGTTGATCATGAAGCTTTTGCAGGTCATCCTTGGATAAGTTGATTAGGTGCAGCGGATCGTATACTTTCAAAATTGTCTTCTCTTCTTAATCCAACATAACGGGTTCAGCTGTTTCGTTGTCTACGAACCACCACTTCATGTTTGCAAGTATATCTTGTGGCATAGACTTTAACGGAACTTTCTTCAACCATCGGACTGGTTTGTACACCACCTTAGCCCAAGGTTTACCAGTATGCGGATCTATTCTTGTCTCGTCTTCTACTCTCTTTCCGGATCTTGGCTTTAGCTTTTCAAACTTTCCAGATCTACCCTCCCATTCTGATAATCTTTGCAATCACTTCAGCGTAGGGGTCATCTCCCAAGTTTATAAGCTCTTTCCAGGCCAACTCCTTCACCTCACATTTGGGCAATGTATTAAAGACTTTTAAGGTTCTCCTCAGATACTGAAGCCCATCTCTTCTCTTAAGTACAAAAAGCTGCAATTCCCTGTCGAAAAACCAGCTAAGGATACCTCCTAACAGCTTTCCTGGATTTGGCAATCTCATTTTCTTCATTACAGCTAACTCTGTCTTTTTCTCTTCCTTTCTAAACCATAACCACATCATCTCTTCTTTCGATTGTTCCCTTTCAGCTGGATCAGATTTTGATTCTTCTATAGATGCCAAGTTAAGCTCATCTAAGTCTATCACATTCTGATCATTATTTACATATTGTTTAGTAACAAGCTGCTTCAGGATTAACACCTCATCAACGTTATCATCCTCATCTTCTATTACCTCATCGTCTGATTTACAATCTACGACTGTTAGGCACAAAAAGGCCACATTCAAACCTGTTTTGCATCTGAGGGGGAGATTTTTAATCAAACCTGTTGATGCATTTGAAGGTTGATTTTAAGGCCTGTTATATGCCTTACTGAGACCTGAAAATGATTTGCAATATCAGCCCAAAGTTGTTCTATATGTTGCATGTGTTGCAACAAAGAAAGTTTGCCCAAGCTGTTCAGTCTGCTGAACAGGCTGGACATAAACTGTCTACGCTGCTCTACACTTGTGAGCAGCTTGGGTAGTTTACAAGTGTTCTGTTCTTTGTGAACAGAGCCTGTTCTTTTTGAACAGGCTAAAGACTTTATGGAATATCTTTCCAAGTCCTCATGTATTGTTTTTGACTACACGATCAGTTTACAAAGTCGAAGACAAAGTGGAAAACAGAACTGCTTAGCCTGCCCATGCTGTTCTGTCACATGAAGACAAAAGGATATTTGAAAAAGGGTGAAAGACCTTTTTTTTATATCAAAATAGGCCTTAACAAAGGAAGAAAGACGAAAAGTTGACATTCCTTAATTAGTTAAAGCCAATGCAACAGTAGACAAAGTGAAAAGACAAAAGTTCTGCCCACATGAAGATAAGTCTGCTTTTCAGAATGTGCAGGAAAGTTTACGTTGTCATATGAGTGAGTATAAAAGGAAACTTCCAAGGATTGAAAGATTAAGCCAAAAAGCTAAGTGCTGAAACCAAGAGTGAACGTGCATTCAAGTGTGTCTTTCATGCATGCAAGTCTGCTTGAATAAAAACAGTGCTTGGTGTCTAAGCTGTTCTTGTTCAAGCTGTTCCTCTGAGTCTTGTAAACACAGTGAGTGATTCTTAGTGAGTGTGTTCATTGTAACTCATTTAAGTCTGTCTTAGACTAGTTAAACATACTGTTGTATCTGTCATCTCAGCTTGAACCTTTCCGCATTCAAGCTCGTTTGTAATTAACATTTGTTGATAATACATACAAACATTAAGAAAATAGTGTGTAGTTTTTAAATAGCTGTATTCACCCCCCCCCCCTCTACAGCTTAAGACTATATACTTGGATATCTTTCTGGACCTACAACTGGTATCAAAGCAGGTTAGAGTGTGTGTCATTCTAGATCTCTCATTCTCCCAAAGTTTCCATGGATAACAGTGCTGCAAATTCCTCATACTATGACAATGGCTCAATGGGCAAACCTCCAAAGTTCAATCATCAGAATTTCTCTGGTTGGAAGTGCAGAATGATGCTCTACTTAGAGAATCTGGATGTACAACTACCAGAGATTGTAATGAAGGGTCCCTATGTGCCAACCTCTGTTACAACCATAACTCCAGCGGTTGAGCTGCTCCTGAAATCAGAACCTTTGAGAAAGCTAAAGCTCAATGGTCTGATGTAGACAAAAGACTGGTAGCTCTGGATGCAAAGGCCAGGAAGAACCTGTTATCTCTTTGCCTGATGATGTGTTCAAACAGGTTGAGAAGATGAAGACTGCAAAGGAGATGTGGGATACTTTGTGTACCGTCTATGATGGACCCACAATCACACTGGACAACAGGATTAACAATCTTGTCAGACAGTATGAACTCTTCTTTGCAAAACCAAAGGAGACACTCACAGAAACCTACACCAGGTTCACTGCTCTTGTTAATGATCTCAAAGCTGTTGGGATCACTAAGGACAGCCTGACTCTGGTGAATGAATTCTTAGACATCTTGCCTGAAGAATGGAATTATTTTTCTACCATCTTAAGAAATTCAGGTACCATCAGAAGTATGGATCTTGTTAACCTATATGGATCCTTACTGAATGATGAGCAGTCAAGGCAACAGAAGAGAAATGCCTTGGAAATGTCTATGAAAGGTGCAGCCTTTGTGGCCAGTGTGAGACAGACTATAAGTCAGATGGGTGATGTGTTCACTCAACCTGATCAACAGGCTGATGATAAGGAGGAAGTGTCTGATGAAGAAGACAATGCAGAACTTGCTGAACTAGATGATGAGCAAATGATAGCCATGCTTGTCAAAAGGTTCAACAAGAAAAGGTTTGGAAGAAACATGCTGCAGGGAAGTTCAAATGCTGTAAAAAAGAAAGCATTTGACAAGACCAAAGCTGAGTGCTTCAAATGTGGCAAAACTGGCCATATACCAGCTGACTGTGTGTCAAAAGCTGTTGGTCAGTCATCCAAACCACACAAGACAAACAGGGTTGATAGCTATAGGGCTAAGTACCTTATGGACATGGCTAAGCTGAGGAAGTTGGAAAACTTAGTGGTTTCCAACCGACAAAAGGGACTCATGGCAGAGACTTGTGACTGGGAGGAGTCTGATTCATCTTCAGATGAAGAAGACAATCACTGTCTGATGGCCAACACTGATGTTCCATCAACAAGCAACTTCAAACAGGATCTGGCTGAAGCTGAAGTTTTCAGCAGCTTAGATAACTGGAACCCTACAATGATGTATAAGGTACAAAATTTTATGGATTACAGTTCTGAAGAAAAAGTTAAAATGTTTGAATATATGCTTGTTGATCTGAAAGCTGCTGTTGAGAAGCATACTGTTTTATTGTCTGAAATCTCTAAGCTTAGAACTGATCTTGAAACAAAATCCAGTAAACTGGACAGTTTCCATAAGTTGGAAACTGAACTTGATGAACTAAAACACATCAACTCTATTTTACTGGAAGAAAAGAGAGAAACAGATATAAAACATGCTAAGCTTCAAAAGATAGTTGACTCTTGGTGCCAATCTGCACAAAAAGTCAGCCACTGCATAAGTCAGCAGATCCCTGCACAAATCCAAGCCTATCTTGGAGGGGATCTTGACACAGCAGCTTCCATTGTTGAGGTTAATAATCTGAAAGAAGATTTGTCCACTCTTGGTGAGCTTCCAAACACTTTTATTCAAAAAGTGAATGGTAAATTAATCTCAACAAACAGGTTTGTCAGGCCTCAAAACACTGACAGCTCGTGTGAACCTAGCTCAAAAGCTGCTGATGGAATAAGTTCTCCATCCAATCAGCTTGCTAAGTGCTCTGCTGATTCACACAAGCAAAAGAAAGGAAAACATGTCCAAACTGCAGCTGTGGACACCAAGTCTGTTGACAAAACAGGCTCTGGGTCTAAAGCTGATGGTAAAAGGCATACTAATCCTTTTAATGCTGAACATTTTGAAAATAAGTTTTCAAAAGGTAAGCAGTCTGCCATTAACAAGGGTAAATCTTATGTTGAAGGCAAACCTGCTGTGATTACAAATAAGTTTTCTAATCATAGTGGTAAACTGGTTTTAAATGAGAATAAGTTTTTCAAAACCAGATATAATGATTATGTCGATAGGCAGCATCAATCACATCACAGGAAGGGCAAAGGCAAAGTCATTGCTCAGCCTGAGAAAGTTGGGAACAGGTTTCCTAAACCTGTGGAAGTTCAAATGCCAATTAAGCTTCCTATCTTTAACATCTGCCCTCCTAAAAAGAGAAAAGAAGAGACAAGCAAAGCTGTGGCTATTGAACTTTCCACTCAAGCTGCTGATTCATCAAAAAGAAATGAGTTTGCTAAACCTGCTGATAGAATCAACAGAAATAACTCAGAATGTGTTTCTGAAAGGTCTTCTTCCAAAAATACTAAAAGGAGAAAATGCTATAAATGTGGAATGAAGACACACCTGGCCAAAGACTGTCCTGAAACTGAGGATATGAGGCCTGCTGACTCTGATGGTTCCCTCACTGCTAACATAAACAGTGTTGGAAACATCTTAGTCAATGAGAGTGGTATCCAAACTGATACTATCCAAATAGGGAATATTAGTGTTGATATCACAAGTCTATCAACAAATGTTGATTGAGTAGGAGAACTCATCTTTGTGATGAGTTCCCCTAAAAATGACTAATATTCTTCTTGTCACTCTGCAGGAAAAACAACCATCCCAGGTTTGGTAATTGGACAGGGCTGCTCAGGGCACATGACAGGTTGTAAGGACCTGCTGAGTGATCTTAGGCCTGAAAAAGGGCCAAAAGTCACATTTGGTGACAATGTACAGGGATCCACTGAGGGATATGGAACTCTTAAAGCTGGTGCTGCAGTGTTCAAAAGAGTAGCCTATGTGGTTGGGCTGAAACATAACCTTGTCAGAATAAGTCAACTATGTGATCCTGGCTACAAGGTTAACTTTGATGAGCACCTGGGTTACATATTGGATCCCCAAGGCAAAGTTGTGCTGTGTGCTCAACGAAAGAAAGGTGTATATGTTGTGGACATGAAATCTGTTGATCCCACAACTGAAACCTGTTTTCTCACAAGAACAAATGCAGACCTAAACTGGTTATGGCACAAAAGGCTGTCACACCTGAACTTCAAGAACATCAACAAACTCTGTAAGAAAGAGTTGGTGACAGGTTTGCCTTCTATGACCTTTGTTAAGGATAGACTCTGCACAGCTTCTGAGAAAGGCAAGCAGAGGAAATCATCTTTTAAATCCAAACATAACTTTTCAATTGATACTCCTTTCTTCTTAATCCATATGGACTTGTTTGGACCTGTCAATGTCCCAAGTCTAGGAGGAAGAAGATACACTCTAGTAATGGTTGATCAGTTCTCAAAGTACACATGGGTTATCTTCCTGAAGAGCAAAGGAGAGGCTGCTAGAGAAATTATTGGATTTGTGAAAAAGATGGAACTGCTGAACTCTGCCCAAGTGAAGCAGCTTAGAAGTAATCATGGTACTGAATTCAGAAATAGTACTCTTGAAGACTTCTGTGAAAAGAAAGGAATCACTCAAAACTTTTCAGCTGTAAGAACTCCACAACAAAATGGAGTTGCTGAAAGGAGAAACAGAACTCTCATTGAAGCTGCTAGAACCATGCTATGTGCATATGGTTTACCTTCATCATTCTGGGCTGAAGCTGTTAACACTGCCTGCTTCACCCAAAACAGATCCTTAGTGGTGAAAAGGTTCAACAAGACTCCCTATGAGCTGCTCAAAGGGAGGAAGCCAAATGTCAGTTACTTCCATGTGTTTGGATGTCCCTGCTTCATTCTGAATCAAAGGGATCAACTGGCAAAGTTTGAACCAAAAGCCGATGAAGGTGTGTTTGTTGGCTACTCTGCTATCTCCAAAGCCTACAGAGTGTACAACAACAAAAGAAAGGTGATAGACGAATCTATCAATGTCACCTTTGAAGAGTCCAAGAATGCTTCCACCAAAGTTGTTCCTGAATCAGTTTCAGGAGAATTAATCTTTGATGATCTCATGCATTCAAACAGTGAAGGGGACTCAAAAGATTCCACTACATCCAGTGTGGAACCTGTTAACCATGATGGGCATGATGATGATTATGTCAATACACCTTGTGTGAATAAGTGTACTGACTTAATTACAACTGCATGTTTTGAACCTATCAATGCTGATTTTCCTGGTTCCTCTGCTGATATGTTCAACAGTGATCAGTCATGTTCAGCAAGTGAACAGGCTCAAGACAACAGTATGTCTGAAAATCTTGAGAGCTGTTCAACAGGACCTGGTGAAAATGTTGATAACTCAGGAGAATCCTCATTGAAGAATGACCCTAAGTGGATCAGATGTCACCCCAATGATCAAATAATTGGTGACATCAACAAAGGGGTACAAACAAGGTGGGCCAGCTTAGGGAACTTCTGTATGTTCTCTAGTTTTGTTTCACTAATGGAGACAAAGAAAGTGGATGAAGCACTAAAAGATGCCAATTGGATCACTGCCATGCAAGAAGAACTCAATCAGTTTGAGAGAAACAATGTATGGAAGCTGGTCCCTGCTCCTAAAGGTAATACTATAATTGGTACTAAATGGGTTTTCAGAAATAAGATGGATGAGCAAGGTCATGTCATAAGAAATAAGGCAAGACTGGTTGCTCAGGGTTATAGACAGGAGGAAGGAATTGACTATGATTAGACATTTGCTCTTGTGGCCAGACTAGAAGCAATTTGTTTGTATCTAGCCTACGCTGCTCATAAGAGCATTAAGGTATTTCAAATGGATGTGAAGAGTGCATTTTTGAATGGGAAGCTGCAAGAAGAAGTTTATGTCAAGCAGCCTCCAGGTTTTGAAAATGAACAACATCCAGGTTTTGTCTATAAGTTGGACAAAGCTCTCTATGGTCTCAAACAAGCCCCTAGAGCCTGGTATGACACTCTTACTGAATTCCTTATGAGCAATGGGTATTCCAGAGGTAAAGTGGATACCACAATGTTCATAAAGAAGGTGAAATCTGATATTATGCTTGTTCAAATTTATGTGGATGATATAATATTTGGTTCTACCAATGAGCAGTTATGCAAGAATTTTTCATTACTCATGAAGTCCAAATATGAAATGAGTATGATGGGAGAACTTAATTTCTTTTTAGGATTACAGGTTAAACAAACCTCAACTGGAATTTTTATAAATCAAAGATAGTACACCTTAGATCTCTTAAAAAAGTTTAAATTTGATCAAAGTTCTCTCCTATTAAAACCCCAATGGCAACTAATGTAAAATTGGATGCTGATGCCAGTGGCAAAGCTGTTTCCGTAACAGCTTATAGAGGTATGATTGGGAGCTTGCTATATTTAACTGCTAGTAGACCTGATATTATGTTTGCCACCTGTTTGTGTGCTAGGTTCCAAGCTGATCCAAAGGAATCTCATCTAGCTGCTGTTAAAAGAATCTTTAGATACCTGAAGGGCACATCAGGTTTGGGTCTTTGGTATCCCAAAGACTCAAACCTTGAACTAACAGGTTATTCAGATTCTGATTCTGCAGGCTGCAGGCTAGATAGGAAAAGCACAACAGGTGGATGTCAACTCCTTGGTGGTAAGTTGATAAGTTGGTGTAGCAAGAAGCAGAACTCAGTGTCTACTTCTACTGCTGAAGCTGAGTACAATGCTGCTGGAAGCTGCTTTTGGCAGATTCTGTGGATGCAGCATCAGCTTGAAGACTATGGGCTGGTGTATATGAAAACTCCTATTCTGTGTGATAACACAAGTGCCATAGCCATTTCCAACAATCCAGTATTTCATTCAAGAACAAAGCATATTGAGGTCAGACATCACTTCATCAGGGATCACATTCAGAAAGGTAATGTGGAGGTAAGTTTTATTTCCACTAATGAACAGCTTGCAGACATTTTCACCAAACCTCTTGATGAAACCAGGTTTAATTACCTTGTCAGCAAGCTGGGCATGTTAAACAAAAGTGACTAAGTGTCCTCAAAGGTCTAAAACTTTGTATGTCACACACTGCTCAAGTTTCTCAAAACAGCCTAGACAGAACAGATTGTGCATATTCTATACTTAGCTATTTTTCTGAAATTCTTGAACAGCTTGAACATACAACAGGCTGAACAAAAATAGTTTACTTGTCCAGCCTGCTCTGATGGTCCATTCACTACCCTGCTCACTCCTTCACACTGATTAACAAGACATTGTCTTGTAACCTGATCAGCTATTGAACAGAACCTGTTCTTACATGGCTGAACAGGTTGAGGGAACAGTCTGAAGAGTGAACTGCTTGTGATGACCCTGCTGATCACAGGTTTGACCAACAGCTTAGACCAACAGTTTTTAATTACCTTTCTTCACAATTAAGTTACTTAATTTCTGTTTTTATTTAACTCAATTACTGCGAATAATGTGGGTTACGTGTGTTAGTGATTAATAAGGGCTCAAGTGGTCTGACAAACGGTCTGACATGGACAACCGTTCCGTTTTCCGTTAACGACCTTTTCAAATCAACCGCCCAAATATTTCTCTCTCATACCCTCTCACATTCAAATCCTATAAATACCTCATACTGTTTCACCTTCGTCTTCCTCACTACTCCCATAAACCTCCTAAGAACCCTAAAAATCGACTAAGTGTCTTGTGCTTCTGCTACTCTCACTACTTCCAAAATGGCTCACAGAAACAACCCCTTTCTACCAATATTTGTTAGTGATGATGTACAGAAACACTCATCAGTCACCACAATTCTAACCATCAAACCCACTAACTACATTGCCAACCTCACAATCCCCAAAACTATGTGGGGAAAGGTTATGACCAAATGGTGGAGTTTTTGACAGTTCATCCGTTGAACTACGCCATGACTGCTACTCCTGGTGTCCTGTACCAGGAGATGGTGTACGAGTTTTGGTACACTTGTGCCTACAACCCCAACACCAAAGTCATCAAGGGGACTATCCTCAATGGAACTCAGACCATTGAGATCACTACTGATCTTCTTAGGGAGGTTCTTCATCTGCCAGCTGCTGATTCATATGACATGCCTCAACCTGAGAATGACCAAATGGGAAATTTGCTACGCTTCTGTGGTGTAGCAGAACCCAAAATCGGAGCCACGTTGTTCAGGAAGGATCTGTCTCCTACCTACAGTTTTCTATTTGCCTCAGTGGTGAGGAACCTGGTGCAGCAGGAGACACGACCAGCTGCTGTTCGATACCCCAGGTTTCTGAGCCTCATATTCAGGCGCATTTGTGGTGAGCACTTGTACAACTCTCAGCCTTTACTTCATACTGTTGCCTTCCCTGTAATAGGGAATAGAGTTTTCAACACTGCTGTTCTTCCAAATGAGCCTCCTCTGTCAACACCAATGAGGAGGTTGTTAGGATTGGTGGAAGGACCCTCTGATGTGACGGTGGATCCAGAAGCTGCTCCCAAGAGAAAATCCAAAGCCAGGTCCAAGCTTGTTAAAAGGACCATGGCAACCACTAAAGTTGGGCCTGTCCCTTAGAAGGCAAAAACAGCTCAGTCTGAGTATGCCCCTTTAGCCTCTGTGACTGAGGAGGAACAGGCTCCTCACCCTGGTTCATCTATTGAACTTGAAGCCTTTGTGGCTGGTGCCTCTGTGGCACCTGAGACTATGGAACACGTCAACCTACCTGTTTCTGACCCAGTCTCTAAACCTGTCCAGTCTGAACCTCTCATCACCTCTCCACAATCACCCACTTCATCCATCCAATACCAACGCAAATCTCTAGCCAAAAAGAAACTAGTCCAAACAACCAGCTCCTCTGTTCCCTCTCAACAGGGTTTAGTTGTAAAAGAAGCCACCCCTGCTGCCTCTTCCATTTTGGGAGAAGGTTCAGCACAATTGGAGCATGCTTCACTCCAACCTGAGTCCACCCAGAGTCAGCCTAAACCCTCTGGTTCCATCCAACAGGAGCCAGTTGTACAAACTGAGATAGCCACCTCAACTATTCCAGCCTCCCAACAGGCTGAGAATATTGAAAGACAGGAGTCCTCTCCACTCCATACTATGTCCACACTGTCCCCACCTCAAACTTCCTTACACCCTGAGTCTGCACGAGGTGCCCACACTGCTGGTATAGACCAATCAGCAGATCAGCCTCAAACTTCTGTTCCCTATGATACAGCAGTTCGACACCAAACAGCTGCTGAGGGACCAACAACCCAAGCTGATGAACCTCAGCGAACATACCATCCCTCGGGTGAGGCTGACCCTTCTATGCAAATTCCATCAGCAGGTTTCACCACTATTGATGTTGAAATGCATATCCCATCTCCCCATGATGAGGTACTTTTACACCAAGGTACTGCAAGGGGAACAACCACTGGCCTTGATGAAGGTGCTGCAAAACAAGCAGTGTCTGAAAGGCTACCATCATCTACCCCTTCTCCTGATGATGCAGCTACTGCCACTGCTGAGGGACCCTTTGACCCCTCCAAGCTGGGCCACATTACTTTTGCCCAGGCTATGGAGCTTCTCTCAAATGTACCTCTTTCCTCTCCCTCACATCCTCATACACCAGCCTCCTTATCTTCATCTCCATCAACCCAATCTAAACAGTCCACCCATACACCTCCATCTCCTATAGACCTGCCTTTGCAGGATCAGCTTTCCTTGCTGACCAACAAAGTTGGTTCTTTAGAAACCTCTATGTCCTCTCTACCCTCTCTCATTTCAGACTCTGTGTCTGAACAGCTTAAGGGTTTCTTTGATCTGTTCAAAGATTCCTTCCCAGCCACTCCACAACCTGATAACTCTCCACAGCTGCTTGCACTCACTGCACAGCTGCAAAATGTCTCCAACAGCTGTCATCTCTCCAAATTTCTTGCAGTTCTACTCTTCCTGCCACCTTGGCCATCTTCAACACACTCATTGGCTCCCTATCGAATTCTGTGTCATCAAACCTTGCTGATGTGCAAGATTCTCTTGAACTACATCTTGCACAGCTTCAAAGTTTGCGGTTCACAGCTTCTGATAGGGAAAACATTGTCAAGCTGACCTCTCTTGCTGATACCCAATCCTCTTCTCTTCAAACATGTCTTTCTCAGTTTGCAGAGGTGAAGGACAACCCGGCTTTCTTAGTGAATAGCCTTGTTGGTCCCAAGCCTGCTGCCAAAACAGCTGGCAAGCCTGCTGACTTTGTGTCTTCAGGCAGACCAGGTGTTGAAGGTGCTGGTACATCTCCTTAAAAGGGGGAGAAGTCATCTGCCTCGAAGACCAAGTCTAAGGGGGAGAAAACTTCTTCTCCTAAGGGGAAGTCAGTGCCTGCAATACTCACTGGTCAACCAGCAGGAGCATTTACAACAGGTACAATGGAGGGTGCTTCCCAAACTGCTCAGCCTACTCAGGCTGAATCTCCAATCCCTGCTCAGTCTAAGGGGGAGGAATTCATTTCTGAGGGCAGGTCAAGCAGCAGAAGGAGGCATCTGATTCTAGAAGAAGAAGAAGAGGAGGAGGAGTAAACTCCTGAAGCTGCTGTCACTATAGCAGCTAAAGGAAAAGAAAAAGCAGCAGTTGATTCCCAACAGCAGAAAGCAGCAGAGATTAAATTTCACAAAGCCAGGGCCAAAGAAATGGGTCTTCCTATGCATAAATATTTTGAGTTTAGAGAAGAACAGCTTCAAGCCCTGGAAGCTCTAAGGAAAGAAGAAGAATCTGCCAAAGCTGCTAAGTCTCTTGCACTTCAAGAGGCAAAGAAAATCAAAATGTCCTCTCTGGAAGTGCAAAAGAAATTAATGGAAGCTGCTAAGGAATCAGCAGGAGAGAAGGAAGCAGAAAAAGAAAAGGGTGCTCTGGTCTCTGTGACCAAAACACAAGTACCCTCTACAAGAGCTCAGTTCCACTTTGACAACTTGGCTAGAAGAAAATTTCAGGATGTTACTGATAGAAGGCTAGCCAAGGAAGCAATTATCAAAGCTGTTCCCATATCAAGAAAAGGCAGTCAGTGGAAGTTGAAAATAACCAGAATGGGTGCAACAGGCCCAGAACTAGAAACATATGACCACACTGATGTTGCACAGATAGGGTACAGGGAGTGGATTGAGTTGGCAGTTGCTCTGAGTGAATCTAAGTCAGAAACGGCAAAAACAATCAGAGCATATGTCAAAAACTTGATGGAGAGAGTGAAAAATCTTGGCCTGATTTCTATAGAAGTCAGTGAAGGTGTCTATGTGACACAACCAAAAATAAAGGCCAGGAGGACAAGGAAAGACACTGAGCTGGAAGAACTCCTTATGATGATTGAACAAGTGTGGAGATCAAAGGAGTTAACCACAGCCTGCCCAAAGGAGTGGAGTTTGAAGAAGGCAAGGTAATTGAAGAACCTGAGTTGGGGGCATTTTTGGTAGATCCCTTAACCCAGAAAAAGTGTTTTCAGAGAGCTTCAGACCTACACAAAGTTGGTCTTAAGCAACTTGCAGCCTTCAGAATTGCCATCTCCTTCAGACAGTCCAGCAAATGGAGAGCAGCCATCTGGGATGACCTGAGAGGTTTTTATGACAGAGGTGAGCTTCAAGATCCAAACTTCATGTTTCTCAGAGTTGCAATTCAAGATCTGGAAGAAACAAGGGAGGAACTTGAAAGAATGTTTGAAGAAGGACTGCCACCTCCAGTACAGTGATGTCCATCTACCAATCAGGATAGGTGAAGAATGGAAGTTGTCCATCAGTTGGACAGGCTTACCATTATTTGCTCCCAACCCAAACAGTCCAAAACCTGATGTACATTAGTTGTACTTTAATTACATAAGTTGTAATTTTTCTTTTACATTAGTTGTAATATATATCAGTACATCAGTTGTACTTGTGTTGTTTTATGTAATCAAGAATCAGTGTATATATAAACTGATCTTTTACTTTACTTTGATGTTGTAATTTTATTTCAGCAAATGTATTGTAAAAATATATAGTGATTTTTGATAAGGCCAGCTTAGATTGGTTATTGCAAATAGGGGGAGATTGTTAGGCACCAAAAGGCCTCAGTCAAACCTATTCTGCATCTGAGGGGGAGATTTTTAATCAAACATGTTGATGCATTTGAAGGTTGAATTTAAGGCCTGTTATATGCCTTATTGAGACCTGAAAATGATTTGCAATATCAGCCCAAAGCTGTTCTATATGTTGCATGTGTTGCAACAAAGACAGTTTGCCCAAGCTGTTCTGTCTGCTGAACAGGCTGGACATAAACTGTCTACGCTGCTCTACACTGGTGAGTAGCTTGGGCAGTTTACAAGTGTTCTGTTCTTTGTGAACAGAGCCTGTTCTTTGTGAACGGGCTAAACACTTTATGGAATATGTTTCCAAGTCCTCATGTATTGTTTTTGACTACACGATCAGTTTACAAAGTCAAAGAGAAAGTGGAAAACAGAACTGCTCAGCCTGCCCACGCTGTTCTTTCACATGAAGACAAAAGGATATTTGAAAAAGGGTGACAGACCTTTTTCTTATATCAAAATAGGCCTTAACAAAGGAAGAAAGACGAAAAGTTGACATTCCTTAATTAGTTAAACCCAATGCAACAGTAGACAAAGTGAAACGACAAAAGTTCAGCCCACATGAAGACAAGTCTGCTTTTCAGAATGTGCAGGAAAGTTTATGTTGTCTTTTCAACAAGACCTTCCTTTTTTCCTTTCGTCCAATGAAGAAGCTTCACTTAGATCCTCTGAGTGAGTATAAAAAGAAACTTCCAAGGATTGAAAGATTAAGCCAAAAAGCTATGTGCTGAAACCAAGAGTGAACGTGCATTCAAGTGTGTCTTTCATGCATGCAAGTCTGCTTGAATAAAAACAGTGCTTGGTGTCTAATATGTTCTTGTTCAAGCTGTTCCTATGAGTCTTGTAAACACAGTGAGTGATTCTTAGTGAGTGTGTTCATTGTAACTAATTTAAGTCTGTCTTAGACTAGTTAAACATAGTGTTGTATATGTCATCTCAGCTTGAACCTTTCCGCATTCAAGCTCGTTTGTAATTAACATTTGTTGATAATACATACAAACATTGAGAAAATAGTGTGTAGTTTTTAAATAGCTGTATTCACCCCCCCCCCCCCCCTCTCTACAGCTTAAGACTATATACTTGGATATCTTTCGGGACCTACAACAACTTCTTCTGGGATGAACTCCTCTTCTTCAAGATCTTCTTGATCAAATCCGAATTCATCTTCATCTTCAAGATCCATCAACGACTCTATCATCTCTTGCTCAACATCCTTTGAGGCTTCAGGAGCCTTGCCTTTTTCTGAGGCTTCACCTTCTCCCATGCTTGACGAACTAGGCTCCCCCTGAACGATTGCTTGTTGAGCAGTCTTTTGGTAAAGATCTGCTAGCTCACCTTCTTTCTGTGCATCTGGATTATCGCCTTCCTCATCTTCTCTCCTAACTTTCCTCAACTGATCATCTTTGCAGCTCTCCCCCAGAGCTCGTAGATCTTTCAATATCTGCTTAATTAGGGACTTCATAGACAACATCTGAGAGCGCTGAGAAGTTAACTCTTCTTGCTGAGCGGCAACAGTTGTTTGAAGCTTCAAATTTTCTAACTCCAATCTAGAATTGTGTTGCTGTAATTCCTTGACAGCTGTTGACAATTGGTAAATTTGGACTGTTTAGAAGTCCACTTTTCCTTTCAACTCTGTGAACCGCTGATTTTCTGTGAATGAAGTCGAGGCGGATGGAATGAGGTGGATGTTGATGGGGCTGTGGTTGATGCGGATGGAGCAGCCGGTAACACAGATGGAGAAGCTGAAGTGGACGGAGCTCCTTTCATGAATCTATGCCTTTTGGCCCTATGTCTAGGAACGAGAGAAGCTTCTTCTTCTTCTTCAAACTCAGACTCTTCGGTCTCTTCATCAATAATTTCCGGCCTAGCCGTTCTCCTTCTACTAACAACTAGCCTCGATCCATATCTGTCAATTGTGACATCCATATCTTCATCTTCAGAACTAGATTCGGATGCAGACTCGGAGGTGGTCTCGACGTGACCCTCAGCCTCAGTCTGATCCCTCTCTATCTCTTCTTCAGGATGAACGTCTGTGTTTAAAAGCTCGGCTTCAGAGGGCTAATATTCGTCTATTTCCTTGTAAATACTATGTAGATCAGCTGGAGGCTCTAAAACTTCCTGAACCAGTTGTTCAGCAATATCTTGCTCAGCAGCCGTTCCCTGAGCACAAATTTCCTCCAGAGTTTTCTCCCTCTGGTCATATTGTGGAGCCAAACTAGAAGGTCTAGCAGATTCAGTCGATGGCCCAGCAGCTGGTTGTGGGCTGGAAGTAGGTCTAGTAGCCAGAGCTCTTCTAGCCGGTGCTCTTCTTTGTTGGTACTGCGATTGTTGTTGTTGCTGCTGCTGGGGTGGGGCTTCACCAATCCAATCTTCACCCTCCGGGGCAACAAAATCTGGATCTATGACTGCCCTAAACAGCGATGCCACTTGGGGCCTGACCTGCTCAGCCCTTCTCACATTATGGGTCTGGCAGTCAGCAAAGATGCGTTTGTCAATCAAAGCCACGCCACTTTGATCAGGAAGATGAGGCAGATTCGGTAAGAAGTGGCGGATAATCATCATGGCAAAGCAGGATACTTTAAGAATCTTTCCCTGATCGGAGCAGTTATTTGGTTGAAAAATTCCCCGAAAAACATTTCCGAAAAGCTGAATTTCTTGTTATACACCAACGAAATCAACGCAGACTGCAATTTAGACACCATCGTGTCAAATCCTGCTTTCTTGGGCACGAAGCAGACCATTATCACATAAACAAGATACCGCCATTGACCAATCAATCCACTTTTAACGTAAGAAGCTTTCGTTATATCTTGCGCGTATCCCATTCTCAAAAAGGCCGCTTGCCTTATAGATAAAGGAAAATCTATGTGTCCTGCTTCTTGGTCCTCAGTGCCCAATTGTAGAAGTTGCCTCAACATATTAGCAGAAAAAGCAATAGGTTGACCTCCTACTCTTGTACGAAGTACCGTAGGGGTAACCGAGCAATCGACTTGAAAATGCTCCCAAAATTGTCGCACGTATGTCAGGGTAATTTGTAAATTGTGAGTGAGTGCATAGGAAACTCGAGACTGCGTCAAAAATTCAATCATCTGATGATAAGGCTGTGCCTCTTGTAATTGGAGGTCCACGGCCATGACCATGTTACGCTTATTATAAAAACAACGATCACCCATATCTGCACACAAAATCATCAAACAAAATCAGAAATCAAAATTAAAATAAAATGGATTTTGTTATGCAAATTTGCATAACTTCGAACATGCATAAGTTCGAAGTCCAACCCATTCGAACTTAGACAAATTCGAGATTATTTAAAAGCATTCGAACTTAAATAAATTCGAGGCATCTATTCGAATTTGACTGACTTCGAACTTGTAGATATTTCAACAAGTTCGAACTTTCTGACAAGTTCAAACCTGAAGAACAAATTCGAAGTCGGTCACTTTCAAATTAAAAACCATGATTTTCACCCCATTTGACTTAATCAACTGTGTAACTTAGTCCTATTAGGTTCTAATTGAAGTTATATATCATTTATTTGAAGTTTTATCTTTTAAAACTCGTGAGTTTAAACCACGTAGTTTTAAATAACATAACTATCAAATTAGGTCGATTTTTGCCACAATAAAGTCCTAAACTACAATTACTTAGTATTATGATGATCAGAATACCATAGGATACGTGTATGTTCGAGAAATAAAGGGAAAACTGCGAGGAATAGAACGAAATTTGAAAGACGGTATGTTCGAAGGTAAGTTCGAGATCGCCGAAGGACAAGTTCTAGAATACAAATTTGAGGGTAGATGTCTTAAATGAAGTACTGTTGACATATTTATATCAACAGCCTTCGAACTTAGCATAAGTTCGAACTTCCTGACAAATTCGAAGGTAACTTCAAATTTTTCTGGATTTCCAAGTTTAGTGAAAATTTTGAAAATTTCTTGAATAAAATCCAACTTTTTCAACTTTTTCATGTAACGAAAGTTTACAAACTTTGCAAAATCATTCACACTGAGCAATAGATTTTCACGCAATATTTGTTTCTTTAACCAATGATGCATCCTAGTAACTTTGACCTTTATCCTACTTAAAGTAAAATAAAATAAGTGTTAGGCACAAAAAGGCCTCAGTCAAACCTGCTCTACATCTGAGGGGGAGATTTTATAATCAAACCTGTTGATGCATTTGAAGGTTGAATTTAAGGCCTGTTTTATGCCTTATTGAAACCTGAAAATGATTTGCAATATCAGTCTAAAGCTGTTCTGATCGTTGCATGTGTTGCAACCAAGACAGTTTGTCCAAGCTGCTCAGTCTGCTGATCAGGCTGGACATAAACTGTCTACGCTGCTCTACACTGTTGAGCAGCTTGGGCATTTTTAAAGTGTTCTGTTCTTTGTGAACAGAACCTGTTCTTTGTGAACAGGCTAAACACTTTATGGAATTAGTTTCCAAGTCATCATGTATTGTTTTTGACTACAAGATCAGTTTACAAGTCGAAGACAAAGTGGAAAGCAGAACCGCTCAGCCTGCCCAAGCTGTTCTGTCACATGAAGACAAACGGATATTTGAAAAAGGGTGACAGACCTTTTTCTTATATCAAAATAGGCCTTTACAAGGAAGAAAAACGCAAAGTTGACATTCCTAAAATGGTTAAAGGCAATGCAACAGTAGAAAGTAAAAAGACAAAAGATTTGCACGTCTGCTTTTCAGAAAAGTGCAGAAAAGCTCTATTGTCTTTTCAAACAAGACTTCTACTTTTTCGTTCTGTCCAATGAAGATGTTTCTCTTAGATCCTCTGTGTGAGTATAAAAGGAAGCTTCTAAGGTCAGAAAGAATGTGAAGAAAGCTAAGTGCTTAAACCAAGAGTGAACGTGCAAGTATGATATTCATGCTTGCAAATCTTCTGTAAACAAGCTTCTGTGTGTCTAAGCTGTTTACCAAAGATGTTCCTTAAAGTCTTGTAAAATACAGTGAGTGCATCTTAGTGAGTGTGTTCATTGTAATCTAGTGTGAGTGTGTCTTAGACTAGAAACCATACTGTTGTATTCTGTCATCTCAGCTTGAACAATTCCGCAGTCAAGCTTGTTTGTAATTAACATTTGTTGATAATACATACAAACATTGAGAAAAAGAGTGTGTAGTTTTTAAATACTGTATTCACCCCCCCTCTACAGTTCATTACTATATACTTTGGGAACCTTTCGGGACCTACAACTGGTATCAGAGCAGTTTAGAGTGTGTGTCATTCTAGATCTCTCATAATCCCAAGTTTCCATGGACAACAGTGCTGCAAACTCTTCTTACTATGACAATGGTTCTATGGGCAAGCCTCCAAAATTTAATCATCAAAACTTCTCTGGTTGGAAGTGCAGAATGATGCTCTATTTAGAGAATCTGGATGTACAACTGCCAGAGATAGTGATGGAGGGTCCCTATGTGCCAACCTCTGTTACTACAATAACTCCAGCGGTTGAAGGAGCTGCTCCTGAAATCAGGACCTTTGAGAAAGCAAAAGCTCAATGGTCTGATGAAGACAAGAGAATGGTAGCTCTGGATGCAAAGGCCAGAAACAACCTGGTCATTTCTCTTCCTGATGATGTGTTCAAGCAGGTTGAGAAGATGAAGACTGCAAAGGAGATGTGGGATACTCTGTGTACCGTCTATGATGGACCCACAATCACACTGGACAACAGGATTAACAATCTTGTTAGACAGTATGAACTCTTCTTTGCCAAACCAAAGGAGTCTCTCACAGAAACCTACACCAGGTTCACTGCTCTGGTGAATGATCTCAAAGCTGTTGGGATCACCAAGGACAGTCTTACTTTGGTGAACAAGTTTCTGGACATTTTACCTGAGGAGTGGAACTATTTCTCAACCATCCTAAGAAACTCAGGTACTATCAGAAGTATGGATCTGGTCAATCTGTATGGATCCTTACTGAATGATGAACAATCAAGGCAGCAAAAGAGGAATGCCTTGGAAATGTCCAGAAGAGGTACAGCCTTTGTGGCTAATGTGAGACAGTCTGTTAATCAGGTGAGTGATGTGTTCACTCAACCTGATCAACAGGATGATGATAAGGAGGAGGTGTCTGAAGAAGAAGAGGCTGCAGATCTTACTGAACAAGATGATGAGCAAATGATAGCTATGCTTGTCAAAAAGTTCAGCAAGAGAAGGTTTGGAAGAAATATGCTGCAAGGAGGTGCAAGTGCTGGCAAAAAGAAAGCATTTGACAAATCCAAGGCTGAGTGCTTCAAGTGTGGCAAAACTGGCCATATAGCTGCTGACTGTGTGTCAAAAGCTGTTGGTCAGTCATCCAAACCTATCAAGACTAACAGGGATGATGGCTATAGGGTTAAGTACCTTATGGCCATGGCTAAGCTGAGGAAATTGGAAAACTCTGTGTCTTCCAATCGCCAAAAGGGACTCATGGCTGAGACATGTGACTGGGAGGAATCTGATTCATCATCTGATGAAGAAGATAATCAGTGTCTGATGGCCAACTCTGATGTCCCATCAACAAGCAGTTTCAAACAGGACATGGCTGAAGCTGAAGCCTTCAGCAGCTTGGAGAACTGGAATCCTACAATGATGTATAAGGTACAAAATTTTATGGCTTACAGTTCTGAAGAAAAAGTTAAAATGTTTGAATACATGCTTGTTGATCTGAAAGCTGCTGTTGAGAAGCATGATGCTTTATTATCTGAAATCTCTAAGCTTAAAGCTGATCTTAAAACTAAAACCAGTAAACTGGACAGTTTCTATAAGTTGGAAACTGAGCTTGATGAATTAAAACACATCAACTCCATTTTACTGGAAGAAAAGAGAGAAACAGATATAAAGCATGCTAAGCTTCAAAAGATAGTTGACTCTTGGTGCCAATCTGCACAAAAAGTCAGCCATTGTATCAGTCAACAGATTCCTGCTCAAATCCAAGCCTATCTTGGAGGGGATCTTGACACAGCAGCTTCCATCGTTGAAATAAGTAATTTGAAAGAAGACTTGTCCACTCTTGGTGAACTTCCAAATACATTCATCCAAAACGTGAATGGTAAACTTATTTCAACAAACAGGTTTGTCAGGCCTCAAAATACTGACAGCTTGTGTGAACTCAGCTCAAAAGCTGATGTTGGAGTTTGTTCTCCAAAACAGCCTGCTAAGTGCTATGCTAGCTCACACAAGCAGAAGAAAGGAAAACATGCTCAAACTGAAGCTGTGGATGCTAAGCCTGTTGACAAAACAGGTTCAGAGTCCAAAGCTGTTGGTAAAAAGCATGTTAATCCTTTTGATGCTAAACATTTTGAAAATAAGTTTTCAAAAAGTAAGCAGCCTGTTTTCAACAAGGGTAAGTCTCAGGTTGAAAACAAAACTGCTGTGATTTCAAATAAGTTTTCAAATCATGGTGGTAAGTTGGTTTTAAATGAAAATAAGTTTTTCAAAACCAAACACAGTGAGTATGCTGATAGGCAGCATAAATCACAACTCAGTAGGGGCAAAGGCAAAGCCATTGCTCAAACTGAGACAACTGGGAATAAGTTTCCAAACCTGTGGAAGCTCAAAGGCCAATCAAGCTTCCTGTCTTTGACATCTGTCCTCCCAAAAAGAGGAAAGAAGAGACAGTCAAAGCTGTGGCCTATGAACTTAACACACAAGCTGTTGATTCTGCAAAAATTGCTAAACCTGCTGAAAGAATCAACAAAAACAGTTCAGAATGTGTTTCTGAAGGACCTTCTTCCAAAAGCACCAAAAAGAGAAAATGTTATAAGTGTGGGAAGAAGACACATCTGGCCAAGGACTGTCCTGAATCTGAGGACATGAGGCCTGTTGGCTCTGCTGTTTCCCTCACAGCTGTTACAAGCAGTGGTGGAAGTGACATAGTCACTGAGGATGGTATTCAAACTGATACCATTCAAATAGGGAATATTAGTGTGGACATTCAAAATCCATCAACAAGTGTTGATGAAGTAGGAGAACTCATCTGTGTGATGAGTTCCCCTAAAAATAACTAATAATTCTCTTTTCACTCTGCAGGAAAAACAACCTTCCCAGGTTTGGTACTTGGACAGTGGCTGCTCAGGGCACATGACAGGTTGTAAAGAACTGCTGAGTGATCTCAGGCCTGAAAAAGGGCCAAAAGTCACCTTTGGTGACAATGTACAGGGATCCACTGAGGGGTATGGAACTCTTAAAGCTGGTGCTGCAGTGTTCAAAAGGGTAGCCTATGTGGTTGGGCTAAAACATAACCTTGTTAGCATAAGTCAACTGTGTGATGCTGGCTACAAGGTTAACTTTGATGAGCACCTGGGTTACATATTGGATTCCCAAGGCAAAGTTGTGCTGTGTGCTCAACGAAAGAAAAGTGTATATGTTGTGGATATGCATTCTGCTGATCCCACAACTGAAACCTGTTTTCTCACAAGAACCAACGCTGATCTAAACTGGTTATGGCATAGAAGATTGTCACACCTGAACTTCAAGAACATCAATAACCTCTGTAAGAAAGAGTTGGTAACAGGTTTGCCTTCTATTACTTTTGCCAAAGATAGATTATGCACAGCTTGTGAGAAAGGCAAGCAGAGAAAAACATCTTTTAAATCCAAACATAATTTCTCTATTGATACTCCACTCTTCTTAATCCATATGGACTTGTTTGGACCTATTAATGTCCCAAGTCTAGGAGGAAGAAGATACACTCTTGTAATGGTTGATGAGTTCTCCAGGTACACATGGGTGATCTTTTTGAAGAGCAAGGGAGAGGCTGCGAGAGAAATTATTGGATTTGTTAAAAAGATGGAAATGCTGAACTCTGCCCAAGTAAAGCAGCTTAGAAGTGATCATGGTACTGAATTCAGAAACAGTACTCTTGAAGACTTATGTGAAGAGAAAGGTATCAGTCAAAACTTTTCAGCAGTAAGAACTCCTCAACAAAATGGAGTTGCTGAAAGGAGAAACCGAACTCTCATTGAAGCTGCCAGAACCATGCTGTGTGCATCAGGTTTGCCTTCATCATTTTGGGCTGAAGCTGTCAACACTGCCTGCTTCACTCAAAACAGATCCTTAGTGGTGAAAAGGTTCAACAAGACCCCCTATGAGCTGCTCAAAGGGAGAAAGCCAAATGTCAGTTATTTCCATGTGTTTGGATGTCCCTGTTTCATTCTGAATCAAAGGGACCAGCTGTCAAAATTTGAACCTAAAGCTGATGAAGGTGTGTTTGTTGGCTACTCTACTATCTCCAAAGCCTACAGGGTATACAACAACAAAAGAAAAGTGATAGATGAATCTATCAATGTCACCTTTGAAGAGTCCAAGAATGCCTCCACCAAAGCTGTTCCTGAATCAGTTTCAGGAGAACTTAACTTTGATGATCTGATGCATTCAATCAATGAAGAGGACTCAAAAGC
>JAANYP010006449.1:0-50000 GCA_020465985.1 Centrapalus pauciflorus
CCAAGGTTAGTGTTTTTATTGAGTTATTGCAACTTATTTCATACTTTTTGAGCAAAAATGAAAGCTTGAGCTTCATGGTTATCCATGGAGTTTTCATGGTGATTTTGACTTTTTATGAGTCAAAGTATGTGAAATTGCATGAATTTGATGATATCTTTGATGTATGTTGTATGAGATATATGTTTATTTGTTAAGTTTGTTAATTTGTCATGGTTAATTTGTAAAAATTAATTTGGATTTATTAAGTTGGTTGCCTAAATGTGCATATATTGTTAAAATTATAAAACTTGGGTGATTAGCTTAAAAATAATTCCTATGTGCTAAATGGTTTTTATTGAAAACATGATATGTGTTTAGTGCTTAAAATAATGGCAAATTATAGACTATATATATAGGATGCAAAGTGTGAGCGTAAAAGAGTATGTGTGTGTATATATATATATATATATATATATATATATATATATATATATATATATATATATATATATATATATATATATAAATGCATCTTTTAAGTGAGCGTAATTGGGCAAATTGCAATTATAAGTTACATTACTTAATTTATCTCGTACATATTGTGGTTGGTTGGCACAAATTGTAGATGTCGAGGGGAACGAGACAAAGGACCCAAAATGTTAATGTTCTGATAGATTGGTCTTCGAACCTCCTATTATCCCAACACCCCGAACACATTAGAACACACTTGTTTTTGTATAAAAAAATATTCCAATAAGGTGTTAGCTGAAAAGAGGGTTAAGAGGAGTGATTTTGAGGATTATGGGCTTCCATACCTATTTGACTATTTTGGGGTGGGAAAGTGTGCTTGAGTTGGGCGGCCACGATATTTATCAGGCCGATGTAGTTGAGTGGATGTCTACCGTACGGAGGGAGACAGGTCGTTCACCGAACGACTTTAGGTTGATAGGTACCGTCCATGGTAGGGACGTGGCGATAGATGCACAAATCCTTCGCCAACTATTCGATTTAGATACTGGGGTAGGCTACGAAGGGTCTAACCAGCAGGGGTACGAGTATAGGAATGAGGCCCAATTGGCCTTCACTAATATGACTTGGTCAGGGGAGTGGACAGATCAGGTAAATAGAGTTTTTATTCCATCCATTTTGGAGTCTGAGTCCTCCACTACCTACAGCCGTAAGGCTTTGTCTCCGAGGTGTAAGGTACTTCACAAGATTATTGTGAACAACATCTTGCCTCGTGATAGTGACCTGACCAAAGTCAGGCATAGGGATATCACGGTCCTTCACGCCCTTCTTAAGGGTAAGCCCAGACTGTCCTTTGCGTGGACAATTATGAATGATTTATGGGCTATGTATGATACGAGAGAGAGGACGATCATCCCCCATGCTTGGTTGATCTCCAAGTTCCTTGAGAGGACGGGCTCACTTTTGCCCGATTCCGTGTTATCCCTCATTTCGGCGACGTTCATTACGGCCGCCATGTTCCCTACCTTGATTTTTAGGGAAGTTGACGAAGGGTTCGAGATATTCGACAAAGAAACAAATGAGTCGTATATCGAGGACTACACTGAGGATGAGAGAAGAGAGAGGAAAAGGCCGCCAATGAGGCGGGAGTTCGGCATGCTGAGCCGAACCTAGGTGCGTATACCTCGCGCAGTCGAGGTAATGACGATTTTGATTTTGACCGCATGATGAGGCAGATAGAGGATATAGCAGTGGGTCAGGATGAGTATTGAGAGTATGTAACCCAGAGATTAGATGAGATGAATGGGCGTATGACCATATTTATGATAGGGTCGATCACTTAGCATGTCGGGTAGATCAGTTGCAGGACGGGCAGAGAGCCCTGGCATACCAAAATGCCTACTACCAGCACCATGACTGGGCATATTGGGAGGGAAACCGACATCACGAGGACTCCGTATCCGATATGTCATATCAGTCTTATGAGGATTACACGATGCCCGATTACCAGGCCTATAACCCTGTCGTAGATACTTATCAGCGCTATCCGGCGCATGGCAGGCAGGACCTCCCAGACCCGATGCCTCCTCACTTGGTTCCGCCGACTTCACAGTTCACCACCGGCCAGAACCCGTATACCGACTTCTTCAACAGCGTCTTCGGTCCTCTTCCGCCGCCTCCTCCATTTGTTTGATCGGGTATTATCCTTCCTTATTCTTTACTTTTTTGTCTTTTATTTTATTTTATTTCTATTATGCATTTAATTTCTTTATCGTAATTTTCATTTATTTTTAGTTCTTAGCCGAGTCCATTTTAGAGTTTTTAATGTTTATATAGTCTGTCATTTCTTCCCCATTTGAGTCTTGTTGCCGATCAGGCCGTGGAACATGATGATACTTAGAAAATACATGTACGAGTGAATTGGCTAGTGTTGACAGGATATTTTATAATTAAGAAAAGAGTCGTAGTAATAATTAAAACTTTTGCCAGGTAAAATGAATTCAAGTACGTTAAAATTTATTTGGGCTTAAATATAAGTAATGTGTCAAAAGATTTTGGAAACTCATGCAATAAGGGGGAGAACTTAATCATGTTTTAGTCTAAAAAATGAGTTAATTGTAGTCTAGATGGTTCGGGAAACTAAGTCCGTAGAGGTACCATTCATGCCTAACCCCCTAAAACCATTTGGTTTGGGAGCGGTTGACCGAAATCTCGTTACATGGACCATCTAGCTAATCTAGTTTGAAAAGAAAATAGATATAAGCATGGTGTTAAAAAGAAAATTTGTCGTAAACATGCAAAGAGGAAAAGATGGTCTGAAGACCCACATGTTTTAAGTATTGTAACCTTGAGCTAAAAGGATATTTTCAAAAGTGAGATACATTATATAAATTCTAAGAGAAGTATATTTTAACTGAAAACATTTTCACTTTACATGATAAAAATTTTAATGCACTAGTGTGAAAGCTAGCTTAGGGATTAAGACAAGTATTAATATTGCATACGCTATGCCGAGAGTTATTGGTTAAAACATGTTTGATTAATTTAGTCGCGCAATTGATTATGTCTATGTGATCGTTGCATGAAATTATAGTGAGTAATACTTATGTCGTGGTGATCCCGTGAATGGTTATTCGTCTCTTGATTGTTTATCTACTACGTTAGTTACTTCGCCATTAATTTTAGTTACAAAGCGATTGCAAATCATTACTCTAAACAAATCATTCAAATCCACAAATTCACAATTTAAATGCTTTCAATAAACTTATAAGGCTAATAACCTAATCCTAATTACGACCACACTCCCTGTGGATTCGACTATTACTTCTCTAGCTAAATAGTGGATTTAAGGACTAAATCGGCGGGTTACAACGACGGCCCGTCAATGGTTCGAGAGAGTACCACCCATTATGCAGCGCAGAAGAAGGTACCACCTTTAAAAAAAAGTTTTTTTAAGACATTATGAAGATCATATGTAAATTTCTCATGCATTCACATCTCTTAGCTCCTAAAAAATGATGTGAACACACGCTTACAAAAATGTGAATGTATGTGAACACGCATTTATTTGATGCGTGTTTCCATGCACTTAGAGTGTTCGGATTTGCTTGAAATTCACATATGATTTGTGTAATGTTAATTAAAACATGTTCATGAAAAAAAATTTCAAAAAAATTACTTTTAGGGGTGGTACCTTCTGGTGCGCTGCATAATGAGTGGTACTCACTTGAACCTAAATACACACACACATATTTACCAAATGAAACCAACCAATGACAATTTTTTTTTAATTTAAATTTTTCATAACACACCTTATCTTAGTGTTATCTTTTATTTAGCACTTTTATTTTAACAAATTTTTTTTAATCCTCTTTTAACATTTATTATTACAACATTTTCTTACACACTAAATTTTTTTTTTTTAATTATACTTATATTTGAAGTTGTCTTTTGAAACTATTATGTTATGTTTAATTGTATGAAAAACACTTTATTATTCAAATGCACGATACAAAAGTCTAATGAAATTGTTTTGTGATTAAAATGTAACCATTTAATATTTAGATTTTTTTTATTAAATATGATCATGTATAACGTTGAACATTACTATTATAACGTTGACAAACCCTAATCGATGTATTAGAGACATTACCATTATAATTTAATTTTATTTGATTGTAAAACCAACAATTTAAATTATCGATTAAACCTAATCAATGTCAAATTTTCAAATTATGGTTATGAATAATTAATTAATTAATTCTGGTTCTGATCTGATTGTTTGTAATTTTAGCATTGCAAAATCTAGAAAGCCAATGATAAGAACCAACTAACATATCATTTGTCTTGCTTATTGAATCTATACCAGCTTTCCAATTCACTACTCGATCCTTGTTCAGTTGTGTTTTGTTGTTTGAAAAGTATTTGTATTTATTTATTTGTTTGAAAAGTATTTGTATTTATTTGTTTTTATATTTATTTTTGTAATTAATATTTTAGACCCCACAGTAACACGAAATTTTCAATAACTCGTTACTAACAATAATTATGTTAATATGATTATTATAATACTAAATGTTAATATTAATAACAATAAAAACATTATCGATAATATTAAATATAAATTCAATATTGTAACAATATGTAACTTTTAATTAATGATCAGGACAAACATGAAACACATATTGCATGCATGTGTCGTATGTTTTCAAATAAAAATTTGTCACCATAGCATAAGTACAAAAACTTATTTTAATTAATGATCAAACACCTATTGTAACTTTTAAATAAACGGATGTGATTTATACACGATAAGAATTTTTCATACACAACAATCTTATTAATAATTATGTACCGTTGCTATTTTTTTATCATAGAAGTATTCGAAAGTCACTTTTTAGGGTATGATGTCATTTTATATAAGAATGTTGTGTATGAAAATTTTTTATTGTGTATAAATCACCTCCCTTAAATAAATGTGAACCCCAATTAAGTTTTACAATCATGTTATAACAAATTCATATATTAGATAAATACAAAATTTGAAAATGTTTCATTTAATGGGGATCTCATTTCTCTTTTGGAAATTTATTTATTTAGAAACAAAACATAATATAAAATCCAAATTTAATGGCATTAAACCTCATAAGATTATAAAATGCACAAGTCTAAGAACAATTTTTTTTATTTCATTGTTGAAGTTGGAGCAAATAAATTATAAAGTAAGACTACTAATTAACGACTGATATCATGAAGACTGTTAATATTTGTGGTATCCTTCTCCTACTACTAATCTTCACAGGTATATATTTTATCCATACATATTCGTGTGTGTGTCTATATATATATATATATATATATATATATATATATATATATATATATGGTTCGAGAGAGTACCACCCAAATGCAGTGCACCAGAATGTACCACCTTTAAAGAAAAAATTTTAAATTTTTTTTTTTCATAAACATGTTTTAGTTAATATTATGAAGATCGTATGTAAATTTCACATACATTCACATCTCCTAGCTCCTAAAAAATGATGTGAACACACACTTACATAATTTTGAAGACAAGTGAACATGCATTTATGTGATGTGTGTTTTCATGCACTTAGAGTGTTCGGATTTGCGTGAAATTCACATATGATCTGTGTAATGTTAATTAGAACATGTTCATGAAAAAAATTTTCAAAAAACTTACTTTTAAGGGTGGTACCTTCTGGTGCGCTGCATTAGAGGTGGTACTCACTTGAACCTAAATCTATATATATATATATATATATATATATATATATATATATATATATATATATATATATATATATATATTTGGGTTCAAATGAGCACCACTAGTTTTGCGGAGTACCGGAGGTACCTCACTTAAAATCATTTTTTTTTATTTTTTTTCATAATCATGTTTAAATTAATAATACAAGACTACTTGCAAAAAAAAACACATAAACACACACTAGAACTATGTGAAACGTGTGTGTTCACATGAACTGTACTGTTGTGAACGTGTGTTCACAACTAAGCATGTTCACATGAATTTTTTCACGTTTACATGACTTTTAAGATGATAGAAAGTGTAAATGTATATAATTTTTACGAATAGTCTTATATTATTTAATTTGTATTTAAATGAGTATGAAAAAAAAATTAAAAAAAAAACTTTTTTCGGAACAAGTTCACATCTGAAACCCGTGTGTTCACAGGTACTCACGGTACTCTGCATTTTTTAGGTACTCACATGAACCATATTTTATATATATATATATATATATATATATATATATATATATATATATATATATATATATATATATATATATAGAGAGAGAGGGAGGTTCAATTGAGAACTTTTATGCATCGAGGCACAAAAGAACCCATATCAACCATTAGATCAAAAAATTGTATGGATTAGATTAATGGCAAAAGGGTAAATAGTTGGACAATTTAATGCAACTTGTGCATTATAGGAACAAACAAGGAAGGACATTTTGGGGAATGTGCATACCTCATTAAATTTAATATTTCAACAAATAATCAAATAATAAATGCCAAATAAATTCAATTGATACATTTCCAAATTTAACAAAAATTACACAAATTCAAAAAAAGATGATGGATATCGATGCATTTCATCGTTAATCTTGTTTATCTATGCATCATGTTAAAAAAAGACGCATTTAACAAAAAAAAATACAAAAATTCATTTATGCATCGTGTTCAACTTGTTCATCATTCTTTTATGCATCGTGTTTGTCGTTCATATTCTTCATTGAGCTATGCATCATGTTCAACTTGTTCATCATTCATCTATGCATCGTCATTGTTCATCGTCCATTTATGCATCATCATTTTTCGTTGTTTATCGTTCATCATCCATCTATGCATTGTCATTGTTCATCATCCATCTATGCATTATCAGTATTCATCGTTCATCATCCATCTATGCATCATGTTCTTCATAATTATCATCGGTTACCTCTCATGTTCATGTTCATGTTCATCATCATCGTTGTTCATCGTTATTATTCGTCTTCAAATCATCATTACTAAGAAAATCATGAAGAACACGATTAGAGAGAAAGAGAGAGAGAGAGAGAGAGAGAGAGAGAGAGAGAGAGAGATGAAGAGGAAAATGAGGAATGTAGTTAATATGAGATTTTAATTCAAAATGTAACTCCTAATTATCATTTAATGATTTTTAAAAATAAATTAATTATCATGTCTTTAGTTTTCCCTAAATGCCCTTTGTGCACCCTTGGTGGATTATCCGATGCACAAAAGTGCCTCGAGGTGCCCCAATGCATAAAAGTTCTCAATTGAACCTCAATCTATATATATATATATATATATATATATATATATATATATATATATATATATAAAGGGTTGAGTTCCATGGAGTCTCATATTAGAGTGGAGCCCTAGAGTCTCATATTAATTGTAAATTTTCGGTCATTACGATAAAATGTTCTATTTCATGCAAAAAATACAATATACAAATGTTCAAAAGTGCATTAGGATCGGCGAGTTACATCAATATGAAGTTCGTTACGATAAAAAAATTCTATTTCATGCAAAAGTACAATATTTAAACAATATGCACATGTGAACTGATAATGCACTTTTAAACATATGCGTATTATATTTTTGCATGAAATATAACTTTTTTTTTTATCGTAATGAACTTCATATTTTGTGAAATGGTTAATAATAGGGTTTATTATGAAAAAAACCAACATGTTTTCACGTTTTTTGCGTTTTCGTACATCCATGTTATTTTTTGCATAAAAAACCTCAAGTTATTCTTTTCCTTTTAGTTTAGTGAAATTTGGACATTAGACCCCGGTTATAATTTGTGAACCGGGTTTTAAAAAGCTGAAAAACCGGGTTCTATTGTCCAAATTTCACTAAACCAAAAAGAAAAGTATAACTTGAGGACTTTTATGGAAAAAAAATAACATTGAGGGACGAAAATGCCAAAAACATGAAAACATTTTGGTTTTTCTCATAATAAACCCTTAATAATAATGCATTTTTGAACATGTGTGTATTGCAATTTTGTATGAAATAAATTATTTTATCATAGTAAACACGTACATTTAATATGAGACTCCATGACTCCATTCTAATACGGGACTATATGAAACTTGAGTCTCTCTCTCTCTCTATCTCTCTCTCTCTCTCTCTCTCTATATATATATATATATATATATATATATATATATATATATATATATATATATATATATATATATATATATATATATATATAGGGAAGGGTTCTTCTAAGAACCATAAAAATGTGGGAACCTAAGAACTTTTAATGGCCTTTGGATTAATGATAATCAATGGTTGATATATTAGATGTCAATTTTGTAATTATCTTGAACTTTGATGGTGGAGAATCTTGAAAATGTATGAAAAGGGTACTTTTGGAAGAAAAAAATCTGTTTTTTCTCTTTCTCTCTCTTACTTTTTTTCATTTTCATTTTATTTTTCTTTCATTATAATTGATTTTTAAAGTAAAAAACGTTTTTTATAAAAAAAAATTATTTTTTATATATAGAAAATTATTTAATTGCTAAAAAATAACGTATTTTATATAGAAATATTATATGTCTATATAGAATATTTTTTTCTATATTGAATATGTTAACGAACATATTCTATGTACAATCTACGTAGAATGTCATGCATTCTACGTAGAATGACACGCAATCTACGTAGAATGTCGTGTAGAAAGTCAAATATCATATATTCTACGTAGATTACCTGATAAAATATATCAAAAACACATTGAAACAAAAAAAAAAGATTTCATTTAGACATTTTATCAAACACTTGGTATGCAACTGATATAAAATATACCAAAAAGACATTGAATAGTAATGTTAATCTATATAAAAAGATATAGAAATGTATAAAAAACATAATAATATATGAAATATATAAGAAACATAACATTCTACATAGATTATGTGTGATTTTTTACAAGTAGTCTTGTATTATATTCTATTTAGATTATCATTTAATCTACGTAGATTGTCATGTAAAACATCCAATAACTATTACAATCATTATAAATCTAATATCTTACAAATAATCTTCATTATAAAACATGAAAAATGAATCTGTCATATTTTATGTAGAGTATTGACGAACATATTATATGTACAATCTACGTAGAATGTCATGCATTCTACGTAGAATGATATTCAATCTACGTAGAATGGCATGCAATCTACGTAGAATGGCATGCAATCTACGTAGAATGGCATGCAATCTACGTAGAATAGCATGCAATATACGTAGAATGACATGCAATCTACGTAGAATGACATGCAATCTACGTAGAATGTCGTGTAGAATGTCAATTATCATATATTCTACGTAGATTATTACATGATAAAATATAACAAAAACACATTGAATAGTAATGTTAATTTACATAAAAAGATATAGAAATGTATAAGAAACATAAAAATATATTAAATATATAAGAAACATAACATTTTACATAGATTTATGTGTGATTTTTTACCAGTAGTATTGTATTATATTCTATGTAGATTATGATGTAATCTACGTAGATTGTCATGTATTCAACATAGATTATCATGTAAAACATCTAATAACTATTAAATTCATTATAAATATAATATCTTACAAATAATTTTAATTATAAAATATGGAAAATGAATATGTCCAATGTACGTAGATTGTACATAGAATATGTTCGTCGATACTCTACATAAAATGTCACGCAATCTACGTAGAATGACATTCAATCTACGTAGAATGACATGCAATCTACGTAGAATGACATGCAATCTGCGTAGAATGTCATGCAATCTATGTAGAATGTCGTGTAAAATGTCAAATATCATATATTCTACATAGATTACATGATAAAATATATCAAAAACACATTGAAACAAAAAAAGAGAAGATTTCATTTAGACATTCTATCAAACACTTGGTATGCAACTGACATAAAATATACCAAAAATACATAGAATAAAACTGTAAATCTACGTAGAATAACATGCAATCTACGTAGAATGACATTCAATCTACGTAGAATGACATGCAATCTACGTAGAATGCATGCAATCTACGCGATGAACATATTCTATGTACAATCTACGTAGAATGTCATGCAATCTACGTAGAATGGCATTCAATCTATGTAGAATGACATTCAATTTACGTAGAATGACATGCAATCTACGTAGAATGTCATGCAATCTATGTAGAATGTCGTGTAGAATGTCAAGTATCATATATTTTACGTAGATTAAATGATAAAATATACCAAAAACACATTGAAACAAAAATAATAAGATTTCATTTAGATATTTTATCGAACAATTGGTACGCAACTGATATAAAATATACCAAAAACACAGTGAATAGTAATGGTAATCTACAAAAAAGATATAGATTTGTATAATAAACATAAAAATATATGAAATATATAAGAAACATAACATTCTACATAGATTATGAATAGTAATGTTAATCTACATAAAAAGATATAGAATTATATAACATTTTATATAGACATATAATATTTCTATATAGAATACATTAATTCTTTAGTAATTAAATAATTTTTTATATAGAAAAAAATTTATTTTTTTTATAAAAAACGTTTTTTTAATATTAAAATCAATTCTAATGAAAGAAAAAGAAAATGAAAATGAAAAAAAAAGTAAGTGAGAGAAAGTGAAAAAGAGATGCATATAATGAAAAAGGTGGAGAAAGAAAGATAATATTTTTTATTCCAAAAATACCCTTTTGATCCAAGGGCTCTAAAAGGTTCCTAGGTTCTCACCATCTTTAAGGTTCTTATATATATATATATATATATATATATATATATATAAGAACCCTCATTACCGTGAGAACGTGAGAACCTCTCTAAAATTTGTGCATTTAATGTATAAAATTATGCATTTAATGTTAAAATTTATACATTTGATTATTTATGCATTTGATATAAAAATTTATACATATCATGATAAATTTATCCACTTTATGTACGAAATTGTGCGTTCGACAAAATTTGTGCATTTAATGTTCAAAATTGTGCATTTAGTGTAAAACTTGATGAATTTAAATTTTAAAGGTAATTTTAATGTTAGATCATGAGATTTATTGATATTGAAAACCAATAATGGTTTTAGGTTATAAATTTAATTTTAAAATTTGTGCATTTGATGTATAAATTTGTGCATTTTGGAGGGTTGTTCTCACGTTTTCACGGAATTGAAGGGTTATTATGTGATCCCAACCCTCTATATATATATATATATATATATATATATATATATATATATATATATATATATATATATATATATATATATATATATATATATATATATATATATATATATATATATATATATATATATATATATATATATATTATTTAAATATATGTTTTATATATAACAAGAATCATGAATTGAAAGAATATATGTTGCATGCATGTTTTATGTAAAGGGAATAGTAAGGGAATTGAAGCAGTGAGTGAATGTGAAGAGGATACAAGCTTAGGTCATGATTGTACGAATGGTGAATGCAACAGGTATTGTCGTGAATGGAAGGGGAAAACCGCAAAAGGAGAATGTCAAGACATAGAAGTGTGTCGTTGTTTTTGGCTTTGTAATTAGATCGATCATCATGTATAATTAAATTCTTATCAAATCTAAAAATTTTAAAGTTTTAATTTGATGCATGGTGATGCTATGAATTTTGGGATCGTTCACAACATTTGAATTATGTGATATTTTATTTTTATAAATAGATAAAAACAAGTAAAATAAATAGAAATGGTTAAAAATACTAGTGTTATTTTAAAATACCAAAAATGTATAAAAGCATTAAAACACACAAATTTATTTATTGTCAGGGCCGACCCATTGGGGTGTGCAACATGGGCTATTGCCCAGGGCCCAACAGCCAAGGGGGCCCAAAAAAAATTTTCGCTAGACTAATACTAGTAGTTTACTTATTTGGCTAGTTGTTTGATTATGATATTTACGTACATATTTATACGTTTGTTTCTTTTAGTCTTTAAATTTTATATAGGGTTAGGTGTTAATTTAACCATCCAACTTTTAGATTTTTTCCGATTTAGCCATTAAACTATTTTTTGTCTCGATTTAGCCACTAAACTATTTTTTGTATACATACTTAGCCACTAAACTTTATGTTTTACTGATTTAGCCATTGAAAATATCCCAATTTGACCACTAAACTATCATAATTTGTTTCGATTTAGCCATTACTTTTTTTCATTTTTCCCAAAACAGAACATTAAACAAAGTTTAGTGGTTAAATCAGGACAAAAAAATAGTTTTGTGGCTAAATGGGACAAATCTGAAAGTTGGATGGTCAAAATGGTACTTAACCCTTTTATATATACATACATGTTTAGAAGGGCCATTTTTAAATCTTTGCCCCGGGCCCCAAAAACGATAGGAACGACCCTGTTTATTGTGATTTAAGGGAAAAACTCTCAGACACCCATCACAAAACGCACACTAGCTAAAAACTAAAATCATTCGTTTTAAGCTCATTGCACGCGCAGTAAAACACCTAGTTACAGTTATCTATATTTATCTATAATATTAAAAGAGTAATTAATTTGTCATTTGACAAACTTTTCTAATACCAAGTGACATTCTTAATGTGTTAATTAATATTTCCAGATTTATTTTATATTTTAAATCAATTAATTTCTTTTAAAGATAAAATTATCTTATATCCATTAAAATCTCAACAGACAAATTTAAATGATATTTTAATAATAATAATAATAAAAGTTTATTATGAAAAAAACCAACATGTTTTCATATTTTTTTTGCGTTTTCGTCCCTCCATGTTATTTTTTTTCATAAAAGTCCTCAAGTTATTTTTTTTCTTTTTGGTTTATTGAAATTTGAACATTAGAACCCGGTTTTTCAGTTTTTAAAAACCCGGTTCACAAATTATAACCGGGGTCTAATGTCGAAATTTCACTAAACCAAAAAAAAATTACTTGAGGTTTTTTATAGAAAAAAAACATGAAGTGACGAAAACGCAAAAAACGTGTAAACATGTTGTTTTTTTTCATAATAAACCCTTTTTTTTCATGCTATTTTTTTCCATAATGTTTTACTGTTTTTTGATCAAAAAAATTAAAATCAAAATGGTTCGTCGTTAAAATCAAGATGGTTATCGTTGTTTTAAAAAAATCAAAAATCATAATGGTTCATCGTTTTTAATCAAAAAAATTAAAATCGAAATGGTTCATTATAATGATTCATCGTTTTTTGATTAAACGTAGATAAAAAATCAATACAACTTCAATTTTTCAATAAAAACAACAAACCTATTTGATTAAAAAGCGTGGAACCATTCCAATTCTTGATTTTTATCAACCATTTAAATTTAAAATTTTTTATTAAGTATTTGCAATGAAAAAATTACGAAACATTTTGATTATATTCTTTTTCCAAACGAAAAAAGCTTCAGCACGTTTTGTTATTTTGAATTTTTTTTAATGGAGAAAAGAAATAAATCATTTCGAATTTAGATTTTCCGAACGAAAAAAACTACAACTAGTTTTTATTTTTATTTTTCTTAAATGAAAAAAATAATACAGAAATATCTGGATTCTCAATAAATAATTGAAAAAAATAAACCAGGTATATCATATAATAATCTTAAATAAATAATTATAGTAATATATAAAAAAATAACATTAAGAATAATAATAAACATACAAATAAAATTTAATTATTAAAAAAAGAATAAAAAACAAAATTTTATATTTGGATAATTAAATTATAAAAAAGAAAGAAATGATATATATATATATATATATATATATATATATATATATATATATATATATATATATATGAAAAGTATGAAAATTTCATAAATGGTCCCTGAAAGTTTAAAATTTACATAAATGGTCATTGAAAGTCAAAAAGAGAAAAATGTCCCTAAAACTAACGGCTCAAGTTAACGGCCGTTAGTTTCAGGGACCAAAATGTTACAACTATTCGATTTTAGGGACTTCTGGTGTAATAAAATTCTTTCAGGGACTAAAACCGTAATTCCCTCAATTGTAACTCATATACTAAAATTTAAACAAATCTTTGTAGTTACCATATAGAAGAGAAATAAGGATGGTAATCCAAAAATATATAACCAAACAATAGAGAAATGAACAGTTGTAAAGTCATACTAATAATGCATTATTTTCTGCCTAAACAAAGTGTAATGGAGATGAAACCTGTTCATCAGGAAGCATGATCCTAACCCTGATGTTGTTGAACTTCAGGAAGCGAAGGCGACCATTCAGGAAGATATTCCTTTTTGCTGGAGGTAGGGGCATATAGTGCTAGCACTGCCCGACAGCATATAAACCATGAAGGTCAAAAGACGTTTCAAACTTTAAACTATGGATCCAAATATACTATATACTAGTCTTTCACAAATCATTAACAAAACTTATTTATCCTAGAAACATAACTTTAAGACTATACAGTAAAAGAACATATGAATATTTCACCAAAGTGTAGTAGCATAAGTTATATGCCATCATGATGGAGGATATAACAATGAAAATCCAATGTTGCAATTGGCTTTGTATAGAATCCTACCCCAAGCATCTGAAACCTGCAATGCAAGATAATATTTATGCAAAACAGCATAAAACAATTGTGATAAATGTTTCAATATTATACCATATATGTAATTCTTAGAGCTCCAAAATATGCATAAAACAAAATCCATGTTTTTGTCCAATCCTAGACTGAAGGCAGCCCCATAAGTGATCATAATTGCTCTTCAGATGACTCATATTAGAACAAAATATGTTGCTCTTTAGATGACCACAAAACGGCCACCATCACCACAAACATAAGAAAGTCTCAAAAGTTTTCTAACTTGGAGCTCCTAAGGATTAACAAATATTCAAGCAACGATAGAAAAAGATTAATGTACACAAAAATAACACCAACTTAAACATTGAAGTTGTATAAATAGCCTGGGTGGCAAAGCAGAAATGCCAACTGATAGAGAATAAAGCCATTAGATAGCGTCCCGACTTTGATCCATTTGATTCTACCCCAAAAAAAAAAACCATGACCAAAAGAAAGTGATCAACATTCAGGCTCAATTAATTTAAAGAAGAAAGCAATAAATTCGATCTTATAAAAAGCTACCACTGCTCAATTTTCATTTGTGTGCTTATGTGTGATGTTTCTATTGTGTTTTTAGACATTAAAAAGGGCTGAATAGAGGCGACTAAAGGACTCAGAGATTTAATTCCCTTATAAAGATGAGTTCGAGACGTGACCTGCTGCGGTTGTTCCCTCCTAGTGACTGTGAGGCTTGATGTTGCTGTGGGGGTGGGAGGCATAAGGCTGGACAGTAGCAAGAACTCAGAGACTTGCACTTAATTCTGAGACTCCAGGACTTATTCTGGATGGAGGGGACTCTGAGAATCACCACTACAACAGGGAGACTCTGAGACTTAAAATAGTACCAAGTATAAGTGAGTGGGGTATGCAAGCATTGGGACCCTAAGACTAATAAGCATTGGGACACACACACACACACACACACACACACACACACACACACACACACACACACACACACATATATATATATATATATATATATATATATATATATATATATAGGAACTGCTGCTGTTGATATTTGAAAGGTGACAGACTGACAAGCCCCAAGAGATGTAAGTCTCAGGGTGTGCAATGGACAGAAGACAGGTAGTTACGGAATAGCTATGTACATGTTGTTTTTATTCGATCCATCAACAACAAAACTGTTGTTCTTCATGATTTGGTACGGGTATAAACAGAAAAAACAGGAACACAAAAATATACACTAAACTTTTATATATTATTACGGGATAGCTATGTACATGTTGTTTATATATATATATATATATATATATATATATATATATATATATATATATATATATATATATATATATATATATATATATATATATATATATATACACACATATATATATATACATATATATATATAATACAGAGAGAGAGAGAGAGAGAGAGAGAGAGAGAGAGAGAGACTTCTTAATATGTCAATAGACACAACTTTTCATCTAAGATTACAACTGTTCAGAAACAGTTACATATTAACTAACAAACCGGTTCTATCCTAATAACCTGTACTAAACTTAGGATACATTATTAATAAACTAATAACTATAGTAATACATATATGATATCACCATTTTTGTGTATATTTATCAGGCGATATCTGTTTTGATTTACATATTAATATTACTTATAGTAATCTTTTTATGCAAGTTTTGGTATTTTGTTGAAAGTTTGTTATTTGGAGCAGGTTTTGTGAAAGGTGCTTAAAGTAGCTGTCCTGGAAAAAGCGTGACGCGTATCTGAGAAGCGCGGCGCGGTCATAACAGCAGAATCAGATCCTCAGCCTGTCACTCAAAAACGCGGCGCGCCCAGCTCAAAAACGCGGCGCGTAAATGGCTCAGCAACTTGCAATTTTTAATCATTTTCAATGGAGGTCCAATAGGAGAGCAGTCTTTTGAAAAGCGCGGCGCGCTCCCACAAAAGCGCGGCGCGTAATTGCCACTGTATATAATTTCAGAAAATCGTTTTTGAAAAGGAGATTTCGAAAAGGGGTTGTTGCTGTGGCGATTTTTGGCGAGAGAAGTCATATTGATGCTCGATTTTTGAAGGGTTTTCATCTATTTCAACCATCCAACACCAATTTCATCAATAGGGGAGTAATTTCATCTTCATTTTGTCTTGATTTTGAGTTGTATTCAATGTTCATGGCAAATTGTGTTGTAAAACTCTTCAATATGATGGAGTAGTAACTTTTTGATCATTTGGGTATGAAATACCTTAACATTTGATGATGGTTATGTAATACTTGGAATATTAACATGTTTAGTTGTTATTATGGATGAATGTAGTGATTTGTTTGCAAAAACATGTTTTGATTCATTTTGGATGTTGATTAACCTTTGATGTGAGTTAGGGTTTATTAATATCTATTCTAAATGAAGTGATTTTTATTGCTTTGTTCAAATCCTTTAACTTGTGAGAGTAATGGAAAATGGATATATTAATGTTTTGCTATGAATCATTATATTATTTGTGTAAGGATGTGAATCTAATGCAAATTATGTTAACATTGTGAAGTGAAAACATCATCCATGATAACAACCAATATATGAGTATGAATGTATGTTCTTAACTTTTGTAAAATAATGATTGAGTGATCTTCATTGTTTTATGAATGTATCTTTTAGTACCAAATGTTATTTGCATAATATTTTGATACTTGAATTCATTCTCATATCTTAATTGGTATAAATTCTCAAGGGAGTGATCCTTTGATAGTTCTATATTAATTAAGGAATTAAGATATTTGATAGTCTTTGAGTGATCTTGGCTATTGAATAACTTAAGCAATAGCATATTTTTATTCCAAGGCATTATCATTATTTAATCATTCATGTGTTAAGGGAAATAAACCCAAGTGATCATCCTTTAATCATCAAGTTTTAATTCTTCTCTCGTTGCTATTGTCACGGTATTTGTACACTCATTTGATAATCGAAATCTTAATGATAAATCTTACACAATTTCGGCTATCTAACTTTTAATCTACTTCTTATTGTTTTGCAAATCCAATTATCCCTGAGATCGACAACCCGGACTTACTTAGCTATACTAGTATACGATAGGTAATACTTGCCTATTTGTCCGCTAGTTTTAGTTAATTGTTTCCGTTTTTATATTTAAAACAAAGGTGTGCTAGCGGCACATCAAGCTTTTTGGCGCCGTTGCCGGGGATAAACGGTGTTTGTCGTATAAGTTGAAGATTAATTGTTAGAGATCCTTTAGGGGATTCATTGCCTAAAGTTATTTTATTGTTCACTTAGTTCATTTATTCAATTTTACTTGTTCGGGTTTACATAAACCTCTCTTTGTTTTTGTTGATCGTGCATGAATAGGGACCCAAATTCGGAATTAGTTGAAGCTTTATCCAATCCGGAGCGCCTTCTTCGAAAAAGAAACAAAAGCAAGAAAAGAAACGTGGAGACAAGTCAAGGAGAACCATCAACACCTGTTGTTCCACCGCCCATTAACGTTGAAAATCTTGAACATTCCTAGCCCAAGACCGAAGAAATATTTGTGGAAGAGATGGAAAACCAACCACCACCACCGGATAGACGTACTATGAGGGACCGGTCGAGGCCCACGAATGTTGGAACAACTTCACCAATAGTTAGACCGGGAGCTCGAGATGCCAATTGTGAAATAAAGACTCAACATCTTCAATACTTGAGCCAAATGTGCCCTTTTGAGGGATTTGACTCCGACGATCCCAATGAGCATCTTACTTGTTTTCTAGACATATGTGATATCATCAAGAGTAGAGATACCCCGGTTGAATCTTTGAAAATACGCCTTTTCCCATATACTCTTCGTGGGAGGGCTAGAGATTGGTTTAATTCACTCACTCCTCAATCAATTACTACATGGGAGGAGCTTGTTGATAAATTTCTTATGTGTTATTTCCCACCTTCAAAGAGTGAGCGAATTATAACCGAAATTTTTAATTTTGAACAGGAACTTGGAGAATCGATGCATGAAGCTTGGGAGAGATACAAGACACTTCTCAGAAAATGCCCACACCATGGCCTTGATGCATACACCCAATTGAAGAGATTCTATGTAGGCCTAACAAATGCTACTAAAGAACTTGTAGATCTCAAGTGTGGAGGAAGTGTAAAAGATATTCCACCCGGAGAAGCAATAGAGAAAATTGAAAAAGTGGCCACTAGTGCACATGAATGGAGTTCTTCGGGAAGGCATCGACCACAAAGACATTCAACCCGAAGAGATGACGAATTTGAATCTTTAAGGGATGAGATTTCAAAGATGGGGAAACAACTTGCAAATCTGCAAAATCCTTCTACCCCAAAGCAAACTTGTCAACTTTGTGATGACCTACATACGGCTCCAAATTGTCCAAGTCGGATGAAGCTTCTCACAAGACAATCAGCCGCAAAAGCTATCCAAGAAGTATGCCAATTATGTGGTGGTCCTCACACGGCCAAGGAATGCAATGATAATTATTCAGATGAACCGGTAGATGAGGAAGTGATGTATTCAAGCGGTGATCAATATGACTTTCCGAGAAGAAAATTAGCCTTCCAACCTCCACCCGAATCTTACTATAATCCAAATGTGGATATCCGGAACCATCCGAATTTTAGGTGGAGGTAATCAAATGATGCACCCGTAACACCACCCGGATTTGAAGGAGCTAGCTCCTCTAATCCAAGAAATGTTCCTTATCAACCACGCCACCCTTATACAGCGCAATATCAAGCCAAGTCACAACCAACCCAACCTAATCCACCCCCACAAGCAACTAATAAACCCACTCTTGAAGATATTGTGAGAAACCAACAAGCCTCCATCCAAAGCTTAGAAAAACAAATGGGGCAAATTGCACAATTGTTGGTGGAAAGAGAGAAAGGAAAAATGCCTTCTACAACTGAAGAGAATCCAAAAGAGCACGCAAAGGCAATTAGTTTGTGAAGTGGTAAGGTTCTTGATCCTATTTCAATTCCGGTTAATAATGACAATATTGTTGTTGAAGGTGTGAAGGTTGATAAAGGGAAAGAAAAGGATGCCATAACGGACGAGGCACAAATTCCAAGCCCACGAAGTACAGTGCAAATCCAACCCCCTATGGCTACCAAGACACCAATTGCTACCTCAAAAATTCCATACCCTCATAGATTGAAGAAGGAGAAAATGGAGGAGCAGTATGGTAAATTCCTTGAATTGATTAAGCAACTTCATATTAATTTGCCTTTTGTTGATGTTCTTACGCAGATGCCCAAGTATGCAAAGTTCATGAAAGATTTGCTTACAAACAAAAGGAAGCTTGAAGAGGCATCAATCATATCACTCAAGGAAAGATGTTCGGCAATTATCCAAAACAAGATACCTGAAAAGAAAAGTGATCCAGGGAGTTTTACTATCCCTTGTTTTATTGGTAACTTGTCTGTGAGTAATGCATTGGCTGATTTAGGTGCTAGTATAAACTTAATGCCAACCTCAATTTTTGAAAAACTAGGCCTAGGTGAGTTGAAACCAACGAATATGAGCATTCAATTAGCCGATAGATCAATTAAATATCCTAGAGGCATTGTTGAAGATTTGTTGGTTCGTGTTGATAAATTTGTATTTCCCGTTGATTTTGTCATTCTTGATATGGATGAGGATAAGAAAGTGCCTCTTATTTTGGGTAGACCTTTCTTAGCCACATCCGGTGCTTTTATTGACATGAAAAATGGCAAACTTAGTTTGAGTATGGGAAATGAGCAAATTGTTTTTGAAGTGAAAAAAGCTATGAAGCATCCTACTTATTGTGATGATTCTTTGTATTTTGTTGATTCTATTGATTTGCATGTTGAAAAATATTTTCAGGAATCAACTGAACAAGAAAAGTGGGATGAACTCATGAAGGAAGATGTGGATGCAAGCACTTGTCATAATGAGGTTGTTGACAAACTTGAGAGTATGCTTAAAGATGAACCATCATTGGAAAATCATGTTTTGGAAGAAGTGGGAACTAATGGAGACGTGAAGTTTAATATTCAATTGAAGGACCAACTTCAATTGAGCTTAAGGAACTACCATCTCACTTAGAGTATGCATTCTTAGATAATGAAAAGAAATTTCCTGTTATTATTGCATCTAACCTTTCAGATGAAGAAAAAAGTCAACTTTTGGAGGTTTTGAAGGCACACAAGTCAGCCATAGCCTGGACCATCACGGATATCAAAGGCATAAATCCTTCGTTTTGTATGCACAAGATCTTAATGGAGGAGGAGTACAAGCCGGTGGTGCAACCCCAAAGGAGGCTTAATCCAAATATGAAAGATGTGGTAAAAAAGGAAGTGATGAAGCTAATGGATGCAGGTTTGATTTACCCAATATCAGACAGTCCATGGGTAAGTCTGGTGCAAGTGGTACCAAAGAAGGGAGGAATGACGGTGGTAACAAACGACAAGAATGAGTTAATTCCTACTAGGACTATCACAGGATGGAGAGTGTGTATAGACTATAGGAAGTTGAACGATGCCACACGAAAAGATCATTTTCCTTTACCCTTTATTGATCAAATGTTGGAAAGATTGTCCGGTCACATGTTTTATTGTTTTCTTGATGGATTTTCAGGTTATTTTCAGATTCCTATAGCCCCGGAAGATCAAGAAAAGACGACTTTTACATGTCCTTATGGCACATTTGCATATAGAAGAATGCCATTTGGATTGTGTAATGCACCGGCAACCTTTCAAAGATGCATGATGGCAATATTCCATGACATGGTGGAAAGTTCAATGGAGGTTTTTATGGATGATTTCTCAGTTTTTGGTAACTCATTTGAACTTTGTTGGACTAATCTTGATAAGATGCTTGCTAGGTGTGAAGAAACAAACCTTGTTCTTAATTGGGAAAAATGTCACTCTATGGTGAGAGAAGGTATGGAGGTTGATAAAGCTAAGGTTGATAAAATTTCAAAACTTCCTCCTCCTACTACAGTGAAAGCGGTTAGGAGTTTTCTAGGCCATGCTGGATTTTATAGAAGATTTATTAAAGATTTTTCGAAAATAGCAAGGCCTATGACACAACTCCTAGAGAAAGATGTTTCTTTTAACTTTTCTGATGATTGTTTAATTGCATTTAATTTCTTGAAAGAAAAGTTAACTAATGCTCCTATTATGGTTGCCCCAGATTGGTCTTTACCGTTTGAATTAATGTGCGACGCAAGTGATTTTGCAGTTGGAGCAGTATTAGGCCAAAGGAAGGAAAGGCATTTTCAGCCGATATACTACGCTAGCAAAACCCTGAATGATGCACAAGAGAATTATACAACAACTGAGAAAGAGTTGCTAGCAGTAGTATTTGCGTTTGATAAATTCCGTGCATATTTGGTGTTGTCTAAAACTATTGTTTACACGGATCATTCGGCTCTTAAATACCTCTTTGCTAAACAAGATGCAAAACCAAGATTAATAAGATGGATCCTTCTTTTGCAGGAGTTTGATATAGAAATAAGAGACAAAAAGGGAGCGGAGAACCTTGCTGCGGATCACTTATCTCGGTTGGAAAATCCGGCTATGGAAGTGTTGAAGGAATCGGAGATCAACGATAACTTTCCCGATGAACATTTAATGAAAGCACAGGTATTGGATGAGACTCCTTGGTATGCTGACATTGCTAATTATCTTGCAGGAGGAGTATTAATAAAGGGCTTGACACATCAGCAAAAGAAGAAATTCTTTGCTGACATCAAGTACTACTTTTGGGAAGATCCATACTTATTTAGAGTATGTGCTGATCAAGTAGTGAGAAGATGCGTTTATGGACAAGAAGCGAAGCACATTCTAGAGCATTGCCATAGTGGACCAACTGGAGGACATTATGGAGCTAATCTAACGGCCAAGAAGGTGTTTGATGCTGGATTCTTTTGGCCTACAACCTTTAAGGATGCCCACAGTTTGGTAAGAAAGTGTGATTCATGCCAAAGAACAGGTACGATCTCTTCACGCAATGAAATGCCCCAAAATGCTATTCAGGTATGTGAAGTCTTTGATATATGGGGAATAGATTTTATGGGGCCATTTCCATCTTCGTACGGTAATAAGTACATTCTAGTTGCTGTAGACTACGAGTGTAAATGGCCAGAAGCCCAAGCATTGACAACCAATGATGCAAGAGTGGTTGTCAAATTTCTCAAGAAATTGTTTTCGCGGTTCGGTACTCCTAGAGCCTTAATAAGTGATAGGGGTACCCATTTTTGTAATAATCAACTTGATAAAACTTTGCAAAAATATGGGGTAACCCATAGATTGGCCACACCTTATCATCCACAAACGAGTGGACAAATTGAAAATATGAACCGTGGCATTAAGCGAATTCTTGAGAAAACTGTTAATGTGAATAGAAAAGATTGGGCTGAAAAACTAGATGATGTGTTGTGGGCCATTCGAACTGCTTTTAAAACTCCAATTGGCACCACACCGTTTCGTTTAGTTTATGGGAAAGCTTGTCATCTCCCTGTGGAGATAGAACACAAAGCATTTTGGGCCATTAAGGCATATAATCTTGATTTGAATATGGCTAGTAAACATAGGAAGGTGCAATTGCAAGAATTAGATGAGTTAAGATTAAATGCATATGAAAATTCTTGCTTGTATAAAGAGAAAACAAAGAAATGGCATGATGCACGGTTGAAAGTTCGGTCAAGTATCAATATAGGTGACAAAGTCCTTTTGTACAATTCAAGATTGAAACTTTTTCCGGGCAAGTTGAAGTCCCGTTGGACCGGTCCCTATATCGTGAAAACCATTTTTCCTTATGGCACGCTTGAATTGATTAATCCGAATGACAATAGTACTTTCAAGGTTAATGGTCATAGAGTTAAGAAATATTTGGAGTCCGATCTGTGGAGGTTGAGGAGATCAACCTTGTTCCATTTTCAACTTAGAGGATTGAAGGGATGAATCAAGCTAAGGACTCATAAATAAACAAGCCATTGTCTTTGCTATAAGCTTCATGTTTGTGTCTTTGTGTGAATATTTGTTGGTAATAGATAGCTTAGTTGTGTTTTAAGAAGTTTAGTTGTGGTAACCGTAGTATTCTTTTTGTGTGCTTAAATGTGGATGAGTCGGAAACGGTTGCAAATCATGTGAATTGTGTATAGTTCATTAGTGGTGAATCATAGAGTTCTTTGATCTATATTGGTTGCATTTCGTGCGTATAATTCTTATAAATAAATTTGCGCCAATATTGAATAACCATTTTTGAATGAAGTCGGATTGAATTTTGAAGTGTTTGTGGAAATTCAGGAAAAAAATTTTTGTTACTGATTCTGCTGTTCAAAAACGCCACGCATATTCAAAAATGCGCGCCGCGGAATCTCTAACAGGAACTTGGTCTCAATTCTGCAGTTCAAAAAACGTGTGGCTTTTTCAAAAGCGCGCCGCGTAATCAAGAGCAGAATAAATTATGTTTTCTGTCAACTAAAAGCGCGTGGCCTTTTTCGAAAGCGCGCCGCGTCGACTAAGTCAAATGTACAACCCATGTATGCATGACCAGGCTGGCAAAGCACAAAGCGCTCCGCGTCGACTGCGTATATGTGTAGAAACCCTAGCCGACTTTTATCACTTTGCAGCCCCATTTCCACTTATTCCCTCTCGTTTTTCACCGAAAATAAGACACTTTTCTCCATTGTTGACCATTTTTCTCCCAAAAATTCTTAAATTCTTCCACTCTCAAAGAATACTATACATAAATCTAAGTTTTTGTTGGAAGATTTGAGAAGTTTTTGGCCATTCCAAGGTTCACTCTCACCTACCACCGGATTTTGTTGATTTTGGTCGGAGATCCCGCCGGATTTTCATAGATTACCATTTTTCTTGCTTTCCCACTACTTGATAGGTATTTTTCTCTTATTTTCTTTAAGTTTTTAGGTTGTTCTATTCAATGTGCTTGTAATATAAGTGGATTAACTCTTATTTTTTATTTTTATTTTTAATTGTTTCATCCAAATGTAGCTTAATTGGTACTTAGTGTTTGTCATTTTTGTTATGAGCTAGTATGCTTTGTTGTTTCTTTTAGGTTTTTGTTGGTACATTATCTAGTTTGTGATATGCTTAATGTTGGTACATTATCTAGTTTAGAGGTTTTTGTTTCTTTTATTCTAGTTATTTGTTTTTCTATTATGATACCATGTTTACTTAGTAGTGATATTTCCTTTCTTGTTTATTATCTAATATGATGATGATCCTTGTTTTGTTCACAAGTCACTTGTGATTTTATTTAGGATCTAGGATTGATGTTTATAAGTATGGTATATATTTTTGTTGCATCAATTAAATTTCTTAGAGTTATTTTGTATGTTAATTTAACCAGGAATGGTAATACTCAAGTGTGAGAAGTTTCATTGTGGGAATTATGTGGGGGAAGATTATGTGTTTAGTGATGGCGAGAGTTTGTTTTTGCTAGACATAGTTAACTTCATAATGCGTTTTTAGAATGTTGTGCTCTAGCTTAGTATTTGCTTTGTGCTGTTTGTTATTTAAGTGTGGGAAAGTACACTTACTTTCTTTGATCATTCTTTATAACTAACATCTTAAGGTTTTCATATATATAATCCTAATTTTTTTTCTTTTGTTTTGTATAGATAATGGCCGGAGGTAGAAAGAGATCAAAAGCCGGAGCTTCTTCTTCTCGTCCGTCACACGATGACGACGAATGGCTTCCAGAAGTTCAGGAGCCAGAATTTCAGCTGCCCCAACATCATAGGATTCCACTAAACTGGAATCATTCCTACTTTAAATTCCCGCCTTCTATGAAGGAGAAATATCAGAAGCATCTGCATGAATTGGCAGCAAAAACGTTTAATAATAGCCGAGTCATAAATTGAGGAATTTTAGATACTGTGCCGACATCTGATGGGAATGATTCAGTAGGGGCAAGACTTAGAAGCCTCTTCACCATTCGGTACAACAATTTTGTGTCACACGCCTGGTTAAACCTAATGAACATCCAAGATGATGTTTATACTGAGCTTACACTGGAATTCCTTGCCACTTATGAATTCAATAAAGGAACAAAAGACATGAACAAAAAGTCGGCAATTGAATTCAGACTAGGAGGGGTCCAATGAAGGTGTTCAATGATACAATTAGCCGAGTGGATGGGGCTATACACTAGAGAAGAAACAACTCACCCCAACTTTATGGAATATCTTGATGCTGGGTTCAAAAAGAAGCCTGGGAACTTTAAAGACCAAGAATTCTGGGCGATGATCGGAAGAGGCCACTTTGTGCCTAGTGATGCCCGGGAATCCGCGTTGATCAATCCACTCCATAGACTTCTTCACAGATGCATTTCCTTATCCCTAACTGCAAGAAAGTCTAGCCCGGAACGTATTACTGCAGAAGACTTGTTCTTCATGTTCACATTGATGACCAATGATATCCATCTTTGTGTGCCTTATTTCGTGGCAACACAGTTTACAAAGGCAGCGGGTAAGGGCCCAACGAGTGCTATCTGTGTTGGAAGGTTCATTTCGCGGATTGCACAGTCTTTAGGGATTCTAACAAGTCAGGCAGTTCGGGGGCTTAGATTAGAATACCCGGTGGAGAACACTGATGAGCACTACTTCATTGCTCATAATTTTTTGGAAAAAACGGAAGGGATTCTCCATCTGGCATCACGAAGACCAGCCCCAGCAGCGAATGATGAAGAAGAAGAAGAAGAAGAAGTAGAAGCACAGCCACAACAACAACAGCAGCAACAACCACCTCAAAGCGGATTCTTCCAATTCGGACCTCCACCATATCCTTGGGATGCATCTTTTAACAATATTTTAACTGCTATGGATTCTTACAGGATTGCCCAGGATAATTATCAAGTGGAGAATCGCCGCCGATTTGATAATTTGGACGCTCATTTCAACACTCTCTCGGTGAACCAACAAGCATACCGAGAGGACGTTAATCAATACCGGCAAGACGTGCAACATTATAGGGAAGACGTCCAGGCATACCGAGAGGAGGTACAAGCTTATGGAAGGCGAGCCGATGGGTATGAGAGAAGTATGAACGCCATTGAGCAGACCCAAAACTCCCTCCAGCAGACGATAGAGAATTTTTTCTCATATCCGCCACCACAAGGATCGTCTGCGGGATCATCATCACAATGGCCAGCTCATCCTTATTATCCCCCGGGTCATCCATATCATCGTCCACCGGCTCCGCAATAGAGTGGTTGTTTCATTCAATGAGTGGTTGCTTTGAATGTGATGTTTTTGAATTTTGTCTCTTGATCTGGCTAATGGCCGATGAACAATTTATTTTTCTGCACTTTTACTTTCCACAGACTAAACTTTGGTATGGTTGTTTACTTTAACGTATTTTGTTTGACATTAATCTATGGTAGGTTTAAGTTTTTTATTTCATAGTTAATATTTTTTGGCACTTTCTGATGATATGCATTTCATGGCACAGAGTTATAGCTGCTCCTTCATTTCCAGCTTCACTCGTACGTGCATAATTGATTGGCACTGCACAAAAGCTGATGATCTACCTTCATTGCCAATCGCATCATTCAGGGAGTCTCTTTCCACGCCCTTTTGCTTAGTGCTTCATGTTATATGCTTTATTGCAAATGTTTGTGAATTTTGTTTCATTGAGGACAATGAAATCCTCAAGTGTGGGAAGGAGGGTTACATAACCCTTATTACATATTTTTGTCCCACCATCTTTATATTGTCAAGTTAAGCATAAAATACATGTTTAGTTTGAGACAAATTTTGGAGAAAATTTTTTCAAAATAAACTTTCAAGTAATCTCAAATATCATCTTGCATCATTATCTCTTTTGGATTGTATGTTTTGGAAATAAATCAAACAAGTGATGTAAGTTGATGAATGGGGATATCTTTGGGTTTCATATTTCATGTTTAATTGATTAATAATCAAAGCTTGCACAACATAACCCATGTTCCTTTCATTTCGTAAGATTTGAGCCTTTAAGAGCATTCATGATATATTAGTTGCTCAAAAATTCATTTGGTTATGTGTGTGCCGATTGTCACTATTCATAGTAGAACTTGCCGGTTTTGATGCTTTTCAAGAACACATTTCTTGTTGTTATTGCGTTCGTGTGATAGAGGCATTTAGGTCTAACACCCTTCTTTTTAGCCTTTTATTCCTTTTCCTTTTTGCCTAAACATTCCCTAGAAGCCAAGTTGAGCCTTTACCCTCTTTGTTGTGTTAAAACCTATTAGCTTTTAGCCTTTCTATCCTTTTAACTTGAGTCACCCTTAGCCCAACTTCTATGTTGTCAAAATTAGGAGTTAGCTATCCTAGAAGAATAGACACTTGAAGTATATACATGTTTATAGTGGTCCTTTCAAAGTGATTGTACACATGCTTTGAAAGTTATTAAAAAAAAAAAAATGAAAAAAAAGAAAAGAAAAAGAAAAAGAAAGAGCATCAAAGATGCATAGTAATGTAAATATAGAGTATTTTCAATTGAGTTGTTATAGCTAGAAGAATGGAAGGTTATAAATTGCCAAATCAAAAGTAGTGGAGTCCATTCTTTGTTTAGTTGCATAGGTTTGGATAGATGGTGTCTCGTGTTGTTTGATTATTAATTCCTTTATCTTTGATTCATTTTAGTTGGGCTAATTTCGTCACTTAACCAAAAGTTCCTCACCTAAACCCAAGCCCCGTTACAACCTTTGTAAAGACCTCTTGATGTTTGCAATTCAATAAGAAAGTGTTGGAGATTAGATTGATTGGCAAGCCTATGCTCATGATAGTTTCAATTTCGTGCAATGAGAGTGCACTTTGATTTCGCCTAAACACTGAGTGCTTGAGTGTCTTTATTTTTCGTGAGGTGTTTAGCTTTGAATATTAATCATGATGACTTGAATTGTGAAAGCCATGTATGCTTAGTTGGATTCTTGCATTTTGCTTCAAAGTTTATCCTTCAAAATATGCAATCCAATAAGGGTATATTATGTTCTATGATATTGATTGAGTGCTTGAAAGTTTTAAATGCTTCTTGTAGAGCCAATCTTGTCCCCTATCTAATGTGTGTTTTGATGCCTGCTTGAGGACAAGCAATTGTCAAGTGTGGGAATATTTGATATCGCCATTTTTGTGTATATTTATCAGGCGATATCTGTTTTGATTTACATATTAATATTACTTATAGTAATCTTTTTATGCAAGTTTTGGTATTTTGTTGAAAGTTTGTTATTTGGAGCAGGTTTTGTGAAAGGTACTTAAAGTAGCTGTCCTGGAAAAAGCGCGGCGCGTATCTGAGAAGCGCGGCGCGGTAATTCAGCAGAATCACAATCCCAGCCTGTCACTCAAAAAGCGCGGCGCGCCCAGCTCAAAAGCGCGGCGCGTAAATGGCTCAGCAACTTGCAATTTTTAATCATTTTCAATGGAGGTCCAATAGGAGAGCAGTCTTTTGAAAAGCGCGGCGCGCTCCCACAAAAGCGCGGCGCGTAATTGCCACTGTATATAATTTCAGAAAATCGTTTTTGAAAAGGAGATTTCGAAAAGGGGTTGTTGCTGTGGCGATTTTTGGCGAGAGAAGTCATATTGATGCTCGATTTTTGAAGGGTTTTCATCTATTTCAACCATCCAACACCAATTTCATCAATAGGGGAGTAATTTCATCTTCATTTTGTCTTGATTTTGAGTTGTATTCAATGTTCATGGCAAATTGTGTTGTAAAACTCTTCAATATGATGGAGTAGTAACTTTTTGATCATTTGGGTATGAAATACCTTAACATTTGATGATGGTTATGTAATACTTGGAATATTAACATGTTTAGTTGTTATTATGGATGAATGTAGTGATTTGTTTGCAAAAACATGTTTTGATTCATTTTGGATGTTGATTAACCTTTGATGTGAGTTAGGGTTTATTAATATCTATTCTAAATGAAGTGATTTTTATTGCTTTGTTCAAATCCTTTAACTTGTGAGAGTAATGGAAAATGGATATATTAATGTTTTGCTATGAATCATTATATTATTTGTGTAAGGATGTGAATCTAATGCAAATTATGTTAACATTGTGAAGTGAAAACATCATCCATGATAATAACCAATATATGAGTATGAATGTATGTTCTTAACGTTTGTAAAATAATGATTGAGTGATCTTCATTGTTTTATGAATGTATCTTTTAGTACCAAATGTTATTTGCATAATATTTTGATACTTGAATTCATACTCATATCTTAATTGGTATAAATTCTCAAGGGAGTGATCCTTTGATAGTTCTATATTAATTAAGGAATTAAGATATTTGATAGTCTTTGAGTGATCTTGGCTATTGAATAACTTAAGCAATAGCATATTTTTATTCCAAGGCATTATCATTATTTAATCATTCATGTGTTAAGGGAAATAAACCCAAGTGATCATCCTTTAATCATCAAGTTTTAATTCTTCTCTCGTTGCTATTGTCACGGTATTTGTACACTCATTTGATAATCGAAATCTTAATGATAAATCTTACACAATTTCGGCTATCTAACTTTTAATCTACTTCTTATTGTTTTGCAAATCCAATTATCCCTGAGATCGACAACCCGGACTTACTTAGCTATACTAGTATACGATAGGTAATACTTGCCTATTTTTCCGCTAGTTTTAGTTAATTATTTCCGTTTTTATATTTAAAACAAAGGTGTGCTAGCGGCACATCAATATAATATTTATAATATTTAAATTCCAACACATGTGAGTCCTGTGTGTGTTCATCACTCTGCATTAATTCGCCATTGATCCTTCGTTTCTTTTGTTTTGCTTCCCATATAAATAGAAAGGTTGTTGTTGCTGCTGTATTTATGAGGCGACAGACCCCGATACTTAACGTCTCGAGGTATAGATAAAATAGTCAAAAATGCAATAGCATTTGGGGGAATTTAGGATACAAAGTAGCATAAAAATTGATCCTTAAAACATGAAGGAAAGCGTTATTAACATCAAGTTGATTTAAACGCCATATTTATGTAATACACAAGCGAAAGAACTATGCGAACAGTCGCTGCTTTATCAATCGGGCTTAAGGTGTGGAATAATCAAGGCCTGGAATTTGGGTGAAACCTTGGGCTACAAGTCGAGCTTTAAGACTATCTATGGAGCCATCTAAGTGATATTTTGTATGATAGACCCACTGAGAACCAACGACGTTTGAATTAGTTGGACGTGGAACTAAACACAAATGTTGTTGTGTCGTAAGGCAACCATTTCTTCATGCATCGCAGCAATCCATTGGGGATGCTTGGCGGCTGACTTGTACCCTTTAAGATGATTGGCAAAGAACAAGGCAATATGCAAAGCATGCTTAGAAAGCGATGCAAAGTCTGCAGTATGGAGTTTCTTTGAAATTCCAGATTTTTAGCGGGTTTTCATCGGATGTGAAGGTGTAGGTTGACTTGAAGTAGGAGCATTTACTTCAGGATCTGAAACGTGTATAGATGGATATTCTGATGACTGGGATGACGAAGTAGTGTCCACGTGAGGCTCATATAGACGACATGGGGTTTCAACGTTATCTTTTGGTAGAGAAGGCAAAGGAGTGATTGTGGGCCGAGAATAGAATGAGGAAATCAAACCCGCATCAGACCTATTTGTAGGAGAAGCCTGTGAAGTACAAGGTCCATCGTCCAAAAAGGTGTACCAGATCCATTATAAAGAAGTCTTGATTGTTGACGAAACCCGCAAAAGGGAAAGAGGTTTCGTTAAACCGTGCATGTCGGGTGATGTAGACACAAGAGGTAGCAGGATCAAGACATTTGTAGTCGTTGTCTTGCGGATTATAACCAATGAAAACACAATGAATACTTCTCGGAGCTAGTTTATGTGTTGAATAATCACGAAGATAAGGGTATACTTGACACCCAAAGGTGCGAAAATTTCCATAATTTGGCATTTGTGATTAAAACAACTCAAATGGATTGAGAGTGACACTACTACAAAAAAGCTCTTTAACCCCGGTTGTTTTTCTAATAGACCCCGGTTTTTTAACCGGGGTTGAATGGGGGATAGGTGTTTGATAAACGACATGGACCCCGATTTTATAACCGGGGTTGAAAGGTTTTATACCCCGGTTGTTTATTAAGAAACCGCGGCTAATGGCTTTCCACTATTAAAAAAATAAGAATATAGTCCCCGGTTTGTTGCTATAAAACCGGGGTTAAAATGTGGTTTTTTTATAAAAAAAAAGTTGTTGTATAAACTAGCTTGAATGTAACTGCAAATAATTTCTACCCCTGAATTTTTTTAATTATTTCCAATTGTAACTATTTGTTTGAATGTCTGACCATGATTTATACAATGGTCATAAATGTAGTGTAACTTACCAATGTGTTGTTACAATAGGCAATTCCCCTTGGCAACCTGCAATGACATTTTAAAAATAACATTGTTTATGAACACAACATTTTTTAATCTTTTAAACATCAAAATACCATCAAAGTGTGAAAGATACAACTCACCTGGAGCCACATATCTTTTAACCTTCTGGCTATCTGCATAGAACACAACAGTATCCCATGTGTTCCTTCCTAATGCCTACCAAGTAACCGGCTAAGTCGAGAACATCAATGCAAATAATGGCAGATTCATTCTCATCAAGATTTTTGACAATATGGAAAGAACAACCTTGAACCTTTTCAGAGCAATACAAAAGTTTATTGTAAGATTAGCATAAAAAATTTATAATAGAACAAAATACTACCTTAGTGAAGTACAGAGACACCTTGTTGACCAATTAAAAACACGCAGAGAATTAATATAAATGAAAGGAATAGAATATAATTTAAGCTCACATATAGAATCCATGATACAACTTGAAACATTCTGGAACATGTCTTACTAAGCATCAAAACCAACAATTTAGGAAATAAAAGTATCACATGAAAACAATAAAAGCAAACCCAAATAGGAAGTCAAAATGCAGCCCTATCAATAAGCACAAAACAGTGTCAAAAGTTGAAACAAGAAACAGCTCTATCCTTGCCTGCTATAGTATTCATTGCCATGTAAAGGCTATTTATGCAAAGATGGAAAACCCAGTTTCTATTACATGTTGGATTGATGCCTTGTAAAAGGAAAAAAAATACAGAACATATCCTGTGAGGTTGTGAATCAATTTTGACATCAACTTGAATGAAACTCTGTTTGAATGAAACAACTAAATTCAAAAAATCAATACCCTGACTTATCTTCCAAGATGTAAATGGATAATGCAAACTAAAATCATAAATAGAAGATTTGGTATAATAATGCATGAAGTGGACTTAGACATTCTAATTCTAGTAAACCTAGTTAACAAATACAAGTCATATTAAAGAAAGGAAAAATACCATTGCTTATATATCGATACATAACTAGGTAGACATCGGATCATCAGAGTAGAAAGGTTTATGCCCCTCAAGCATTTCAAACATGATTTCCCCATAAGACCACCTAAAGAAGAACAAGAATCACAGAATCATTTTCAAGGATGCAAAAGTAATTATGTCCAATTCACAGGAAAAATAGCCAATTTTCATACTTATGTTATAATCACAATGGAAACCAACTGTAACACTTTTTACATGATTAAATTCTTTGTTATTTGTGGGTGATGGGTACAAACACAAAGGGTTTCAAAAGGACATCATGAGCCCCCATGGAAATTCTAATAGACTACTTATCAACCACATTCTATAGCTATAAATGAGGAGATTCAACAAAAATCTGGTTTAAGCATTTTATCATACAGTTGGTGTGCACTTTCCTAACAGAGTATTTCCACCAATCAACAAAGAATACAACAGACTAACGCTGAACCAATTATTATCATCACTAGAAACATTAAGAACCAATTATTATCATCACAAATAATACAACAGAATACAAAAGTCATTATGTCCAATTATTATCATCACAAAGAATAAATTTGGTTCAAGCTATGGTGAAGTTCAAAGAATTGAAGATTATTATCACTATAAACATTAAGAACCATTTATGTCAAGAAGTTGAACTAACATGATACCAAGAACTTACATCCATCTTATGAGCAGAATTTTGAGATTGAAGATGAGTCATCCAGCTGCAACTCTTAATGAATATCAGTTCGAACAAGTTCCAGCTTCAATATTATAACCTCTGTTCCAACACACCCAGTCAGTTAGTAATAAAAAATTCAACACTATAAACTACATATAAATATACATGTAGATATAATAATGTAATATGGTTAACAAGGAACAGAAGCAAAGGGATGAATAAATCAATGCCATTACATCAGACTTCAGGAGAGGCCTTTCCACAAGTGAGCCACAACCTTCAATACGTAAAGTCACGAACATAAACTTCACAAAACAAGAGGCTGATTCATATACAAAATAAAGAAATCATTCATATAAAGAAAGTAGAAATCCAAACCCTATATAGAAATCAAACCTTCATGTAGAAATCGAACCTTCCATGATGGAGAATAAGGTTCAAAAGTGGCTTTAACAATTAGGCTCTGGAAGGAGCTGACTTCAACGTTTAGGGCTTCAGGCTCAGCAGTAACTTTGACGAATTAGGGCTCCATTCTTTGAACCATATCTGCGTTTCGCTTTAAAGGTTCTCTTCTATGAACCAGATCTGCGGTTGACGGGAAGGAAAGGTACGAAGTGAGGTGAGAGAAGGAGAATACAGAGGAAGGGGGTCATTGGCGCCGACGCTGGTAGGGGTGGGGGTGGGAGGCGATGAATGAGTGAGAGAGAACGTATGCTGGGTTTTCCTTGATTTCTTTGACTGATTGTGAATAAAGTGACAGAAGAATGAGTGGGACAATTCCCCCTAAAATTTTGGCATCGACTGAACCGAGGTTTCTTAGAAGAAGACCGTGGTAGATGTTATTAAAAAGCTTTAACCCCGGTTCATTTGAAAGAAACCGGGGTCTTATTTGAAAAAAAAATACACGGGACATACCTTGACCCCGGGTTTTTAGCTTTTTATAGGATAACCTAGGCCTATTAGGTGGGGTTGAAAGGCTTTTTTGTAGTAGTGTGATTCTCGAGAACTTTTGCCATTATCTTCAAAGATTTTGTGTACAATATTGTTGACAAATTCAGTGCCACCATTGCTTTGAAAAACCTTGATTTTTCTGGAAAATTGGCTTTGCACGAGTTTAATAAATGCAGTTAAGACAACATAAAAACCTGATTTGGGTTTTAAGGGATAGAACCATGTAAAACGTCAGTGATCATCCACAAAGATTACATAATAGAAGTATCCATCTAATGAAATAGGAGTGGGCCCCCACAAGTCACAATGTATCAAATCTAAAGGATGCAAAGAACGTTTTGGATTTAATTCTAAAGATAATCTTCAGCCTTTGGAAAGTTGACAAGGTTCATAACCAATAGGTTTTGGCGATATTGAAGTAACATGCAAAACACATAACTTATGTAAACTAGAAACAACATCAAAGGAAATATGTCCTAAACAATTATGTCATAACTCAAAAGAGGCCTTGTTGGAACCAACAGAGAACACAACTAAGGATGTGGGGTCATTCCGAAGCACATAGTCCATCTTCACAAAGTCCTTGTGCTATCACCTATTTGCTTACCATGTCCTTAATGAAAATCAAATGGTTGAGAAAAAAGAACATTGGTTTTGCTGATTTGGCTATCAAGAACAAAAGAATGATGAAAACCCAAGTGATACCAAATACAACTGGCAGTGTACGAGTCGTATGTAGCACAACTTGAAGTTGACTTGGGGAATTATCGAACTCAGGAAACGACGAATAAGAACGAGATACCGATACTTGGATGGTCACAAATACTTAGCCACTTGATGATTTGTGAGAGGGGTATAAATTAAAATGAAACAATTAAGCAAGCGAATAATCTTTTTGGTTTTCTTTTTTTTTTTTTTACTTTTTATAAAAATATCACCCACTTGGAAGTAGATGAGATGTATGAGTGTAATACTAAAATTGCATTAACAATTTATGTTGGATTGATTGATACAAGTAATTAAACAACTAAAAATCAAGGATCTACGAATAAATCAACAATCACATAAGTCCTTTGCGATAATTAAACTAACTAACACATATTTAGCATGCAATCATGTGCACCATTATCACGTCAAGCGCCTAAGCACAAACATGTTATCAGATAATTAGCTACTTTAATTGGCAAATCAATACATGATTTAATCCTATTATCACATCTAGTGCCTAAGAATCAATAACATGCAATCTTCACAATCAACAATTAATCACCTACTCATTATCACAATAATGTTACAATAGACAACGAACTATCGATCTTGCAATTAAAGCTAAATCACACAAAACGCAACTTGTTTAACTCACCATTATTCTCGCAAAAAATGCTAAAAATCAATACTAAACATGCTGGAATTTATAGATTTAACTAGTCATGTAGACCCGTGCGATGCACTGGTTTATTATTTTTCTTTATTAAATTTTGATATTCTTTTTAAATAATACAATATGTGTCTGATACTATACAATAAAGGAAAAATTACCAAGTATGGTAATCTAAAACACAATTTTTGTCAATAAAGGTATTCTAAAAAATTTTGATCGAGAAAGATAATGTAGAATTCTATTTTAGCCGATAAAAAAAACATAAAATTCGAATTTTAGCCCAAAAAAGATAACCAAATATTATTGTTTTACCAAAACATGGAGCATAAAATTAAAAATTTGAATTTTATGTTATATTTATTGGTCTAAAAAATTTCACATTACTTTTATTGTCAAATTTTGTATTTTATGTTACATTTTTTGGTAATTTAGTCTGTAATAAAATGTAAAAATACAAATAATAGTAACATCTATTTTGAATCTGATCTTAGAAGAATTATAATAAAGTTCAAGAAATCTTGTAGTAGAGTCAATCTAACCATCAAAGTGAATTAAAGATCTTAAAACTTTATATTGAATTGAATTGTTTATTAGAACCAAAATTTAACAATGTTTAAGTTATTTTGAAACAATGTCATTTTATTTAAAAAAAGAATACAAATTCAATCAATTAAATATATCTCCATGTTGTATAGAATAGGAAATTAAAAATTAAGAAAAACTTATATTAGTATAACTGCAATTTTGTAAGTTGACAACTTTGTATACAAAATTAAGTAAAGAATTTAAATATTAACATATGGAGTAACATGGTTTTCTTAAAAATTTTAAAGAACATATTCAAAAGCATATAAATTAATCTTTTTAAAAAAGCATATAAATTAATGATGTTGCTTTATAGATGAATCAATTTAAGTAATTATATGTTAATAGTTATTGATCAAGATCTAGTTTGTATACAAAATTAAGTAAAGAAGTTAAATATTTTTATAATAAAATTGTTGTTTACACGTACATAGTAGCGAGACATAATATACATGTATAAAGCAGTGAAAAATAAGATTTCTTAACATGATAAAATGAAGAGTAAAACCAAAAGAATAAATCTTAACTTACCAAATCGTTAAAATAATAAAAAAATAAAAATATTAATTTCTTAATTCAATGATTTAAAATATGTATACTCTATCAACATCGCCAACTTCAAAATTCAAAAATAATTAACTTGTCATTCCTTTTTTTTATTATTGTTAGTCCATATTATAAATAGTAGTATTAAATATTAATTTTTCTAAATAACCTTGCAATTCATATAGAATGAAACTTAAATTAATGTAAAGAAGTTAAATATTTTTATAATAACATTATTGTTTACATGTACACAGTATCGAGACATAATATACATGTATAAAGCAGTGGAAAATAAGATTTCTTAACATGATAAATGAAGAGTAAACCAAAAAAATAAATCTTAATTTACTAAATCGTTAAAATAAAAAAAAATGAAAATATGAATTTCTTAATTCAATGATTTAAAATATGTATACTCTATCAACATCGCCAACTTCAAAATTAATAAATAATTAACTTGCTATTCCTTTATTATTATTTTTAGTCCATATTATAAATTGTAGTATTAAATATTAATTTTTTAACTAACATTGCAATTCATATAGAATGAAACTTAAGTTAATGCCATCATTTTACTTGTAATCATGTTTTAGTTAGATAATGATTAAAATCACAGAAAATAGCACATTTTAAGAACAATGTAGTAATATTAATTAAATATTACTTTTTTAGAAATTAGTTTAACGAATAACTTGAATTTCGGTATAGAGATAACCAAAATCAATTTGAATAATATCATATAAAAGAATTGATAAATCATGTGTAAAATGATAAGATAATTATTGACGATCACATATGAAGAGTATAAGTAAATATAAATCATCTCATTACTATCAAATTTGTATGAAACTTCATTTTTTTACATTACCATTTGTAAAACACTCGGTCTTAAGAACATGAGACGACACTATAACCCTTTTTTGTATTCCTTGGTCCTCTTTGAAAATCATCATACTGAAATAGAAACATAACCATGAAGATTGTTAATCTTTAACACATATATGAAAAGAAAACTACAAACTAAATAATGAACACATTCTTGATATCATATATAATCTAAAAGAAAACAAAAAATATAAATATTAAATAGCCAAACAAATGAAGATGGATTTTTATGAGAGAAACACTCGGTCTTAAGAACATGAGATGACACTATCACCCTTTTTAGTATTCATTGGTCCTTGTTGAAAAGCATCATACTGAAATAGAAACATAACCATGAAGATTGTTAATCTTTAACACATATATTACAAAAAACTACAAACTAAATAATGAACACATTCTTGATATCATACATAATCTAAAAGAACCCAAAAAATTATATATATTAAATAGCCAAACAAATGAAGATGGATTTTTATGAGAGAAAGCTAGAAATGTAACAAAAAAAGCTTGTCATATGAACCTGTTTATAGTTTCTAACTCACTTTGGGAAATAGATGGTCATTTGTAGATACGTGCATCAATGTTTAAATGTGTAACGGTTTTTAATTGATGTTTAGTATTGTATTTATTGTGATGAGGGTTACAATTTTTTTTAATTCTTTTCATAATAATGATCACATGTAATGAGAGTTACAATTTTTTAGTAGTAATGTTTTAGATTTTTTTTTAAATAATGTGTAATTATATTATTTAGGTAAAATTTTTTTATATATCATATGGAGTTTCTATTCTTTATTTATATATCTAATATAAATAAAGTTTATACGGTGACCCAAACAATATAAATTTTTTAATTACCTAATTAATATAAATGTCTAATTTTGATTTCTTAGAAAATGTTATTGAGATGTTCAAATTATTAATTCAAAATTTATTATGTAAATAATCAATAGACTTTGTAATCTAATGTATATTGATGTGTGAAACAATGAATACAATGCAAGTATATATAGAGGAACTAATTACAATGATTACTATCTAGTTTAGACTAATTACATTCTAGCCCTTTTACTCTATAAACTATGTCTAATATCCCCACGCAAGCTAAGGCCGGGGAACGACCTGTAGCTTGGATCTAAGAAGAAGGAATCGTGTAGACGAGAGTGGCTTGTGAAGACATCAGCAATCTGATCATCTGTAGATATGAACCGTATGGAGTGTCGTCGGGCAACCTTTTCTCTGACAAAGTGGAAGTCGATTTCAACATGCTTTGTTCGGGCATGGAAGACAGGATTAGCAGAAAGGTATATAGCACCAACATTATCACACCATAGAGTAGGCACTGTCTGAAGGGGAACATGAAGCTCACGTAGTAAGGCCTGAAGCCAAGTAAGTTCAGCAACAGTGTCAGCAAGAGCCTTGTATTCAGATTCCGTAGAGGAGCGAGAAACAGTCTTTTGTTTCCGTGCAGACCATGAAACAAGGTTTGACCCGAGATAGATAGCATATCCCCCCGTGGATCGACGATCATCGGGACAACCAGCCCAGTCAGCATCGGAGAATCCAGTCAGTGTGGTGAAAGTAGAGTCAGAATATGCATGGAGAAGCATACCAGACTTGCATTCGAGTCGTAAACCATAGTCAACGGTACCTAACAAATAACGAAGTATGCGCTTGACTGCGGACCACTAATTGTCTGTGGGAGAGTGCATGAATTGAAAAACCTTGTTAACAGCGTAAGCAATGTCTGGACGAGAAAGTGTGACATACTGAAGGGCCCCCACAATCTGACGATACTTAATTGGATCGGTGAAGGGCGCACTGTCACCTAGGGCAAGGTGCGCATTAGTAGTCATGGGGGACGGAACCGGTTTCGCATTCGATAGACCTGCACGTTGTAGGAGCTCCAGAATATACTTTTTCTGTGAGAGAATTAAGTCTGGGCTGCTGCGAATAACTTCAACACCAAGAAAGTATGAAAGAGGACCCATATCCTGAAGAGGAAAACTCTGACTAAGACGGCGAACTACAGTATCAATGGCTTGAGAATTTTTGCCTGTGAGAATAATGTCATCCACGTAGACCAACATGTATAAAAGCGTGCCTTGGTGTGAATAGATAAACAGTAATGGGTCAGTCCGTGAACCTCGAAAACCAATAGCCTGAAGAGCGGAAGAGAGACGATGAAACTATTCTCGAGGAGCCTGTTTTAACCCATATAAGGCTTTGTGAAGAAGACACACATGATTAGGTTTGGTAGGATCCACAAAACCGGAGGGTTGAGTCATGTAGACCGTTTCGGTGAGATCACCGTGAAGAAAGGCATTCTGCACATCAAGCTGTCGGAGGGGCCAATTTTGTGTGACGGCCAGAGATAAGACAACCCGGATAGTAGTGGATTTGACCACTGGACTGAATGTCTCAATATAATCCACACCTTCTTCCTGACTGTAACCTTTAGTAACAAGACGAGCCTTATAACGCTGTATCGCACCAGTTGGGTCACGTTTCAATTTATAGACCCATTTGCAATCAACTACATTAGCACCAGGGACAGGAGGAACCAAAGACCAAGTACCATTTCTGAGTAGAGCCGAATACTCGTCGGACATAGCACGACGCCACTGAGGATCCTTGTTGGCAATGGAGAAGTAAGGTGGTTCGGTGTTTGTATAGTTGGTGCGGAAGGAGGAGAACAGTTTTTAGTTTTGTTTGGAATTGACGTTCAGCCATGACAAGGAAAGTTTTAAAAGTAGCATACACATCAGACTTATGTTTTAAAGGAAAAATCCACATGAAACGAGAGTAGTGATCAACACATAATAGAAAGTAAGTGTGACCATCAAATGAGGTAACAGGAGCGGGGCCCCAAACATCACAAAAGACCAAATCCAAAACACTCGAACTTTTATAAATAGAAGGTAACAAATGTAGTTTAGAGGATTTCTCAACAGAACAGGAATTACAAAAAGAACTACTAGAAGACTCATTATTTAAAGGTAAACTATACTTAGAAACCATAGAGAGAAACAATTGTTGATGAGGATGGCCGAGTCAGTGATGCCAGATGGTGGATGAAGCACGGGTAGTGGAGAATCCGACCTTAGGGATAGGTTGATTCGTGGGAAGATGAAAGGAGTAGAGACCACCGTTACTTGGACCAGTGAGGAGGATGGTGTGTGTAGACTTGTCCTTCACAACAAAGAAAGTGGAGTGAAATTCAAAAAACACATCATTATCAAGACAAATTGTGAACAGAAAGTAAGTTTTGTTTAATATCTGGCACATGGAGAATGTTATTAAGGCTAAAAGTTTTGTTAGGAGAGTAGTATTGGGTGGAACCTATATGAAGAATGGGTAAGCCCTCACCATTGCCAACATGAAGATTATCAGTGCCGGAGTATGCCTTAGAGTGATCGAAACTAGATAGATCTGGTGAGACATGATGATTGGAACCTGTATCTGGAATCCAAGAGGTGGACATGTTGGAGCGTAGATCTGTAGAATTTGCTGACGGAGGCTGCCGGGACCTAATAGTAGAGGGATCACGATTTGGACACTGAGAGGGAATGTGGCCAATTCCACACCTGTTGCAAGTTTCAAACACAGTATTTTGAGAAGAGGCCCACAGAAACTGATCCCGATTACCGCCTGTTTGACTGCGGTTAGTGTTGTAGTTTCCACGGCCACGGCTATTTCCACGTCCACGACCACGATAATTACCAGACCTGTGTGTATAGTTAGCCTGTGCAAGAGGAGTAACACTAGGTTGTACCTGAAGCCCAAGCTGAGAGAGAGCATGCTGAAGGGCTTGGAGCTGATCAGGAGATGGAGTAGTACCAGAAGTAGATGAGGTTCGATGATTACCAGCAGTAGTAGTAGACAGGAAGGCCTGAGAGGGCGGTATGACTGGAGCAGACTTCTGGATCATGTAATCATGGTCTGATAACAAAGCAAAAAGTTCAGCAAAAGTTATTGGAGACTGGCGTCCAATAAGGGATGATTTCAAACCATTGTATTCGTCTCTAAGACCCGAGATAACCACATAAACCAGATCTTTTTCTTTTGGCAGTTCACCAATGTTGGCGAGAGCAGTAGAATATTCCTGAGCCCTAGTCAGATAGGATGTAGCAGTTTCATCAGGTTGCATCTGAAGCTTGAGCAGTTGATTTTTAAGGGTGTATTCCCGAGAAGAAGTGTGTGGGGCATATGCACGTTCAAGAGACAACCACAAATCTCGAGAGGTGGTGCCTTGAACATGCTGAAAAGAGGCCTCAGAGATGGTGGAAATAATAAGCATACGTACATGGGCATCATTGGAGATCCAGGCGGTGTAACTAGGGTTTAATTGTGGCAGTGGTACTGTGGTACCATCTTTGTCAGACGAGGAGAGGATAGTCGGAGGAGGACAGAGAAGTGTGCCATCCACGTATCCAAACAGGTTGTTTGTAACAAGGAACGGGTGAAGCATAGTTTTCCAAGAGCCATAATTGGTTGGGGAGAGAGTAAAAGCAAACTTGTGTGAGTTATGGCTGGTTTTCTCGGCCGAAGTGAGGGCTGTAATAGAAGCCATTGTAGGCGGCTGCAGATGGTAATGTTGGCGGCAGAAGGATGGCAGCAGCGGGTGGATCGGTCAGCAGCAGAAGGTTGCAGAAGAATGGCAGCAGCAGAATGTTGGCGGCAGAAGGGTAATGTTGGCAGTAGAAGGGTGGCAGCAGTAGACTGTCGGCGACAGCAGATGGGAAGAGGCGGCAGACTGTGGCAGCAGCAGAGAGGGTACAGCGGCGGCAGTGAGAAGAGGCAGCAGACTGTGGCTACGGCGATGAGAAGGGGAGGCGCCTAGGGTTGCAGGGTAGGCGCCTAGGGTTTAGGATAGGAGGCGGCTAGGGTTTAGAGGATGAGACCTAGGGTTGTATTCCCAGGCTCTGATACCACAATAGACTTTGTAATCTAATGTATATTGATGTGTGAAACAATGAATACAATGCAAGTATATATAGAGGAACTAATTACAATGATTACTATCTAGTTTAGACTAATTACATTCTAGCCCTTCTACTCTATAAACTATGTCTGATAATAATAATATTACTAAACAATTTTTATGATATGCGTAATTACAACATGAGCTTTAATCATTAAAGCATAAAATGTGGATGGTTTCAATTTGACATTTAAAGCAGGAATTTGGATGGTCGATTTATCATTAAAGATGAAATTATATTTAATATCAAAACAATAATTTGTTTAAGATTTATGTAATAAACAATTCTTATTTATTACATGGAATTTGTCATCACATTTATTATATGGAGGACTCAACTTTATAGATATATAGAAGGTAAATAAAGTGCATCGTCAATTTAAACACAAATCCACAACCAATACAACTAATATTTACATTTAAAACATCAAAACCATCATCCCAAGTGGGTGAATAGTAAATCTACTCACTAATCATAACAAGAACCGAAAATAAAACTAACTATATGATAAACATCTTTAAAATCAGAGATATAAAGGAAAGAGTATGCCAAATTCGGAACTATAATGACGAAATCGACTAGTAAATGATGAACAAATGCTTTAATCTTCAAATTTGCCAAAAGCTTGCCTAAATATACCCTAAAACTACTCTAAACCTAACCTAATTTGTGTGAGAAAATGTAGAGAAAAAACGATGGAGAATGAGGGTTGCGCCTAAATCATTGCTACTGCTAAGGATTAAACCTATCTGCACGCTCTACGAACGTAGACATTTAGTGTTGCGGTCGTAGGCCTCCTATGGACGTAGCCTTCAAGTGTTGTGGCCGTAGGCCGTTTGGTTTGACCGATCAATGCTGGAAATCTTCTAAGGTCGTAGGTTTTGAAACTTCAATAACTCTAGTAGTTTTTGGCCGAAAATGCTAGATGCCATTGTTTTCATCGCTCCTCGACTTCCATTTCTTCATCGATTTGGCGGTTTCTAATCTACGAAATATAAATAGGAAATAAATCAATATCATTTTCATGTAAACCGAGACTAAAAACAACACAATACAAAGTAAAATGACATGAAAAATATGTACAATTGGTGACACATCCAACATCAACCGGATGATCCATGGTGAGTTTACTAATGGATAACACATTTTTGGTTAATCGAGGGATGACCTTTTATCTTGTAATCTTTCAAGGATACATTAAAGGCATTTAGGGAATAATTTAATTAATTTTTTAAAATGGTTAAAAGATAATTAGTGGATTTGAATTTGGTAACTAAATCATCACATTAAACAAATTCCATATTTATCTCCTCTTTTTCTCTCCTTCCTCTCTCTCTCTCTCTCTCTCTCTCTCTCTCTCTCTCTCTCTCTCTATCTCATCTCATCTCTCCCTCTCTCTAGGCCTAAAGGAAACCACCACCACCATCTCTGTATATCTCCTCACACTAAACCGGTGATGAATACAAAAATGAACATAGTGATGTATTGTTCGAATCCGGATGAAGATTCATGTTTAGAATTAAAGATGATGCACGGTCGGGAATTTTCAAATTCGAATGAACATGATAATGTTTAGTTTTGAATCCAGATGAACACGAAGATGAACAAGACGGTGAACATGATGAACGATGCATCACAGAGACAACTCAATGCATAGATAGATGATGAACGACAATAAATGATGAACATGATGATGTTGAACGATGATGATGCATAACAACAGCAACACAATGCATAGACGAACGATGAACACGATGATGATTAATAGTGATGCATCATGAATTTGTAAAGATTTTGTATAGATAAATTCGATATGCATCACGAATTGAACGATGAACATAAAATGCATCGACGTCTCTATCATCTTTTTTGAATTTGTGTAGATTTTGTTAAACTTGGAAGTGTATTAATTGAATTTATTAAGCATTTATTATATAATTAGTTGTTAGAATATTAAATTAATATAAAATTAATTTGAATAAATATATATTTCCCAAAACTACCCAAAATACCCTCCCTTGTTTGATCTTGAATGCACTGGATGCATAAAGTTTTTCAACTATTTACCCTTTTGTCATTCAATCTAAACCATAAAGTCTTTTGACCTAATGGATGACATAAGTTCTTTTGTACCTCGATTTATAAAAGTTCTCCACTGAACCTCCATATATATATATATATATATATATATATATATATATATATATATATATATATATATATATATATATATATATATATATAGGGTTGAGATCATTGCAGAACCTTAACTTAGTGTAGAACTATAGAACCAATCTAAACCATTGGATTATAATATAACACTAGTGATAAGTTGGTAATTATGCAATAAACATTAAATTAATAATAGCCACCAAGTTTGACTGTACACTTTGACCCTTTTTGACTCTTTAATATCGAATGTACATGCAGTATTGCATATATGATATATAGTATTACTTCGAGGTTGAATATGTGGTATAAACTATAATTCGACTGTGAATGATCTCCATATAATATATTGAATGTTCGTCTGGGGGTAAAAAAATTTTACGAAAATAAACACGTAAAATTTTTTCAAAAAATATATATCATTACTGTTCTCGTTAAATCCACCAACTTTGACTACTATTTTTGACCATTAGTTTGACTCTGTTAATATTGAATGTATATGTAGTGTTGCATATATGATATATAGTATTACTTTGACGTTGAATATACGTTATCAAGTGTTCCTTCGACATTGAATGATCTCGTCATGCTATATTGCATCGTGGTCTGGGTAAAAAATTTTTTTACGAAAATAAACACGTAAATGTTTTTCGAAAAAAATATATCATGACCGGTCTCGTTTTTATGGTATAATTTTTTTGTTTTAAAAATTAATCATATTAATGTTATTTTAATTTTAAGAAAAAGAGTATTTATTTTGCTAATGTCAATCTTTTTGTTATTTCCAATCTTTTCCTTTTTTACCCTGAATTAATTTATCACCAATACAAATTTTTTTTTTCACTAATTCCGAACTTTGTTGTTTTAATCAAGACCATTAGATTAATCTAATCCATGAATGATATTGGCTCTATAATTCTTCACTAAATTTAGGTTCTGTAATAATCTCTCATATATATATATATATATATATATATATATATATATATATATATATATATATATATATATATATATATAGAGAGAGAGAGAGAGAAGATGAGAGATCATTATGACGTGAAAGATGGAAAGTATGCACCGTTGAAAGTCGGAGAGGGGAGAGAGAGAAAAAAATCCAAATATGCCGTTACTTTTTTTTATTTATTTGAAACTTTAGACAAAAAAAAAAATTAATTACAAGATTGTCATTAGATCTTTCACCATTCATTTTTTTTAATCTAATAGTTGAGATTAGTTCATTGGGAGTATATAAGTAGGGTTTTGTTATACGCACACCCCCCCAAATTCTCTAATTATGCTAATTGCACACCCCCTCGTTCTTAGTTACTTGATTAGTGGTGTGGGTCCCACAAATATCACATCAATACATATTATTTTTTTTATTTTTGAAAATATGAGACCCACATATACTTATCACAGCCCCTGTTGTCAAATTGTCTTTATTTGTTTGTTTTTTTTGTGATGTAGGACTCATAAATGCTTATAACACATCCTCTCAATTGTCACATCATCTTTAATTTTTTGTTTTTTATGTTGCGGGTCCTGCATGCTAATGACACACTCCATCCTTTTTGGAAATCAATTTTTTTGAGTTAATTACAAAAATGGTTCCTGTAGTTTGTATCAAACATAAATATGGGTCCCTGAACTTCTAATTAGAATCAATATTACCAAAGTAAATTACAAAAAATGGTCCATATGGTTTGTTCAAAATTATGAATTTGGTCACTGGTCTTTAAAAATTACGAAAATGATCTCTAAAAATATTATTTACTTGCAAAAAGGGTCAATCTTTCTCTTAAATAATGTCAAATACGATTTTGCATTTTTCTCAATAACAATTTAGGTCCCTTTCAACTATGTAGTTTACTTTCAGTTTTAAAATATTAAAACGTTAATTGTTATTATTATTATTTATATATTATGTTATTTAAAATATATTTGTTTTATTATTAAATTTATCATTATTTGTATATCTAATTTTATTTAATTTATGTCTCTTTTGAAACACTTTTCCAACTAATATAAATGTTTCACGAACAATTAACAATAACTAAGGATAAATACTTGTGGAATTGTGGTCAATTTTAACTTAATTCAAAAGTATCTTGCATTACATTGATGTATTTTGTTACACCATAATGCATAGGGAAATAACAACAAATTACGTTTGGGCGTTGAATCAACTAAGGAAATGTTTGTGTCAGTTTGGTGTGACAAATCTCTCACTTTCAGCAACAACACGATGAACAAAGTGGAGAGCCAACATGACGGTCTAAAAAGTTAATAAAATTCATCATGAAATAAGTTAGATGCAAAAATAGAAAAAACAGAAAAATAATAAAATTACAACACTTGGTAGTTCTAGAAAAATTAAAAAAAATAGTAGAATAAAAGTACCGCGTATTATAAATTCACGTCTTTTTTTGGATTTTATAGGGAAAAGAGTCAAAATATGTTTTAGAAAAAATTTGATCTGAACTACAACGGCTTAACAACATAGAAAATATGACGGCTGAAAATTGTGGGTGTAAACTTCGTACCAATTATGGGTTACCATGTGTACTTGAACTTAATTATTATTTAAAATAGGATTTGTTCATTCCGCTACAAACAATTGATGCATTTTGGACGACACTAGAAGTGTTTAACCTCAACCAAGATGAAGTGGATGACATATCTTGTGGTACAGAGGTCAATGAATTCAAAGAAACTTTTGCAAAACAGGATCGTACAGAAAAAGTAGGTATGCTGAGCAGACTGAAAGGGATATTTTTTCAACCACCAAATCTGTTGGTGAATCTTATAGTCCAAAAAAGTACTCGTGATCGTCCAAACAAGGGAACACAAGCTATATCGCGTCAATTTAACTTGAACGAACCACAAGGCATAGTGAATACGTGTATCGCGATCCACAATCCCAACACAAGCCACCAAGACATATTGAATATGTGTATCGCGATCCGCAACCCTTACACGAGCCACCAAGACATAGTGAAAATGTGTATCATGATCCACATACAACACAGTCCTGCCGCTTCTATAGGCCAGTTGCCTTTGACTTGAATGATCAAATATTATCTGCTTTGGATCATTTACTAGCATACCAACACTACGCATATCAAGAATCTTCATCAATGATGAACGACTTTTTTGGACAAGATCCGTTTATGCAAAACTTAATAATAAATTATCAGCCAATACAGGTATTAAATAATTATTTTTATGTTTGTTTATGTTTTCAATATCTTTCGGATTCACTTTGCGTTACATGATAAACGTTAGGTTCCGACAAATTCATGACAATATGGATACGCTCATCACGATATTACACAACAAGATGAGTATTATTCTCATCCACCAACAATTCATGTATAATGTATGATTTTGATTATTATGTATCTGGTTTATTGGATAGCTGATATTAAGAATTATTATCTTCAATTTTATATAGGAACCAATATGATACAACCATCTACTCATGAATGAAATTCCATCATTTTTTCAACCATATGTCATCGGAATAGAAGATATTGAAGGTAATGGAAATTGTGGTTTTCAATCAATAGTTGTTGCTATAGGTCGACATCAAAACAAATGGCCAACGGTCTCCGATGAATTATTAGAGGAGTTACGTAAAAATTAGAAACATTACAAAACAATCATCGCTACGAAAGAATAAAAAATTCTTAAATTTGAAAGGTTCCGGATTTGCACCAAGTCATCATTGGTTGTTTATGCCTGATTCTGTAATTTTGATCGCTAGTTAGTTTGAATACATTTTTTATTGTTTTACAAACGAAGGCAGCAAGACGTATTTTCCTGTTTGGTCAACCCCATGTTCTGAAAATAAATCCATCACAATCGGACATGTACATGGAAATCATTTTATAAAAGTTGATATGCAGGAAGGTCATCCAATGCCGACTGTTTGTGAGTATAATTGGCGTTCTATAACAAAGCAAAAAGAAAAAGAAAAAGAAAGTGGATGGGAAGATTTGTATAAAGATCGGTAACATGCCCATAAACAAGCCCATTATATTGAATGTAATGTGCATGTACCGTTGGAGTTATAATTACAAACTTATTTTTATCAAGGGGTATTAAGTATATTATGAAATTATTAAATTATATTTTTGGATATAATTTTCAAACGATAAAAAGAAAAAAAATTATTTATTCGAATGTAAAAAGTAGATAAAATTTAAATAAGTAAATCGTAATATAAAATATACTACAAGGACCATCCGTGTAACTTACTTTATATAATTCATTAACAATCATTGATTAATAATGATTAAATGATTAATGTTTATAAATTAAACAAATATTATATAATCAAAGCAATTGATAATTATTTTGATATTTATTAATGATTAAAAGTCAAATCAACTAATAATTATATAATACAGAGAATAATTAAAAGGGTAATTAGAGATGGTGTGTGCGTATAGAATGACCCTATAAGTATTGAGTTCTACAATGATTCTTTTATATATATATATATATATATATATATATATATATATATATATATATATATATATATATATATATATATATATATATATATATATATATATATATATATATATGGTCGAGATTCATGGAAAACTATATTAGACTGGAAAACTGGAAAACCATATCAAATGCACATGTTCATTAAGATAAAATGTTAAATTTCATGTAAACTATAATATACATATGTTCAAAATTCCATTATGATTAACTAATTCATATCATCTACATGTTCGTTAAGACAAAATGTTTAATTTCATGCAAAAATGCGTAATATACACATGTTT
>JAANYP010006449.1:55000-91061 GCA_020465985.1 Centrapalus pauciflorus
TATGTAACAACCAAGAGTTGTGGATTCATCATAAGCAAAGCCGTACTTTGTCTCATTCGTTCTTCGTAGCCGTGATCGCTCAACCGTGACCTATTCTAAGGTTTTTCTCTCATTAGATGCGACCCTTTTACCGTCTGATATGTCTACTATATATAGGCAACCTCCAAACCCTAATAAAAACGCGGTTTTTTATTTTTATGAGTAGTTGCCCCCCCTGTGCCTGGGTCTGCGTTCGGGATGCGTCTGGTTTTGCGCTCCTCTTCTTTTGGTGGCCAAAGTTGAGGAGCAGGGCTGTGCCCCCTCTGCGATAGGCTTTCTATAAATATTCTCCGATTGCGCTCAAATTTGTCAGACTTGTACTTAAGATGATTACCTACATACGTAATGAAATCTATCAATAGTAGAACATTCTAAGACATATTTTCATTTTAAATTAACTGTTTTACGCTTTATAAACATGGTTAATATAACCCGATCCAACTTTCTCAACTTAATCCTTGATCATCCCGAGCAAGCAACGAAAATCAGACTTTATAAATGTATCGAGTTTATCAAGCGTGGAAGATACAACAAATTCATTTAAGCAGACACTAGCCTTCATAAACACACTTGTATTCAAAGACACAAACTACATTATTTTCGGATATATCGTGACATATCTCGGATATTTGTTCAAAAATTCCTCACCACTGCCATCCTTTTAGCTCAAGGTTATAGAATTGAATCCACGTGGGTCACTGTACCATCTTTTTCCTCGGCGCATGTTTCTTGCTATTAATTTTTCTTTCATTCCATATTGTTCTTTTTACATGCAAAGTCTATGTTTTTCATTCAAGTTTAAAACGTGACTTTCTAATTGACCCGTGTAACATGATTTAGGTCAGCCACTCCCAGACCAGTTGGCCTTAGGGGGCTAGGCATGATGGTATCCTTCAGACTTACAATCGTGAATCAATTAGGCCACACTTGAATTGAGGCTTACTTGTGTTCGCTTTCTCCCCCTTATTGCGTGAATTAATAGTGGCTATTGGAATCTTTGTTATTTATCATTCAAGATTACATGTTATATCCTACTTCTAATTCAGTTCACTACTTTGATTTCGAGTGTTTATGACTCTTTGTGTTATATTTAAACTCATTTATTTATATCAGTTTTACTTGATGCCAACCTAACTAACATCAGCATATTTAAGTTGCAAGCTCACAAACAAAGATAATTGTAGGGAAATCGATTAAGTTATTGTTGTCGTTTTTCTCGCTCACTCAAACTTAAGGAACCACATCATTATCCAATCACACACAAAAACATAAAATACGATAATTAAAACAAACTTATGCAATGGAGCGATAGTACCTGATTCTTGAGCAAAGGTTGTCAGAAGATGCTATTGTAGAACTCGTTGAAGGGACCGTCGTCTTCTTGTGCTAGCACTTTTCTTCAAACTTCCCCAACTTGAGTTGAAAACTCAAGTTTAACTAAGATTAGCACTAACAACAAAACCTTTAACCTTTATAAGTGAGTTATTTGAACCTTAAAGTTGTCATTTTTCGTAAATTTTTTCTCGGTTTCACGATATATAACATATAAAGCATAGAGCGTTCCCCCTCCCTAACTTAAAGAATTGGGGCGTCCTTGGCACAAAAATAATTATGAAACGGGAAACGTTTACGAAGAAATGAAACAACACGTGTAGCATCTAAGCATAGAAATGTAACGTCATGATATTCAAGCATGTGGAATATAGTGTTAGTGCGACACACGTTTAGCTAGGAAGTAGTGTTTTTGCCTCTCGGCGTCATGTACGGATTATGTAGATTCCTTTTGATTTTCCTACTTTGTAAAGACTCCGAGTGTTAAGGTCCTTTCCCCAACTTAATTGGTTACCGAATGTGACATTTATCTCTAATTCAGGCTAAAGCGCACATAAGTGTTTAACTGGCGACATAGGAATTACTTAAATAAATTATGATACTTAAAACACACTTTCGTGGTGAAAACGATTGCACTTAGCATGTGCAACAAGCGTTTAAACCCCTCGGTAGTTCGAGTGGACAAGTTATAGTCTCGTGAGGGTTTCTATATAACACACCCACAAAGTTTGCTGGATTGCCTTCCAGAAAGCGCAAACTTTAATGTCTTCAGCCAGACATTCGATTCCCTAATGTTCAGGTGACATCCTCTAAGACCATTGTCTCAGATGATATAACCTCTTTATCAGCCCATTGTACGAACAACTTAAGTCGATGTCCATTGACTTTAAATGGTTCGCCACCTTTTTGGTCTTGTATTTCTACTGCACCGTGAAAAGATACATTAGTTACTGTGTCTGGTCCTGACCACTTACTTTTTAATTTGCCTGGGAAGAGCCGTAGGTGTGCATTAAATAACCATACTTTGTCACCCTTATATAACACCTTCCTTTTAATTAGCCGGTCGTGGAAATTTTTAGTTTTTTCTTCATATATTTTAGCACTTTCATAAGCTTCCCTACGTATTTCTTCTAATTCCATTAGTTGGTGTTTTCGGTTTACACCGACATCTGTGAATGTGAGATTTGTATTTTTAATTGCCCATAATGCATGGTGTTCTAGTTCAACCGGTAGGTGTCACAACTTCCCGTACACTAAATTATAGGGAGACATTCAAATATGGGTTTTAAAAGCAGTGCGATACACCCAAAGTGCATCATCTAGTCGTGTAGACAAATCCTTACGATTTGGTCGCACTGTCTTCTCTAGTATACGCTTGATTTCTCTATTGGATACTTCTAATTGTCCACTAGTTTGTGGATGGTATGAGGTTGCGATCTTATGAGTGACTCCATAATGCTTAAGTAGTTTGCCAAAGTACATGTTTTTGAAATGTGAACCCCCATCGCTAATCATAGCTCTAGGAATTCCATGACGAGTAAATATGTTCCTTTTAACAAACTGACAAACTACCTTATGGTCGTTAATCATTGTAGCCTCTGCTTATACCCACTTGGAAACATAGATAACTGCCACTAGTATATATTCGAAACCAAATGACTTAGGGAAAGGTCCCATAAAGTCTATGTCCCACACATCAAATTTCAACAATGAGAATCGATGTCATAGGCATTTGATCTCGTTTCGAAATACCACCTATCTGTTGACATCATAAGCAGGATTTGACAAATTTGTTTGAATCTTCAAAGATGGTAGGCCAAAAGAAGCCACATTGTAGGATTTGATAACCTATCTTTTTGGCACTGAAGTGTCCGCCGCATGCATACGAATGACAGTGATTTAAGATATGATAATTCTCATTGTCTGGCACACATCGCTGGATAATTTGATCTGCTCCAATTTTGAACAAATCCGGCTTCGCCCAAACATATTGTTTGGTTTGAGAAAAGAAGTATTTTCTTTGATGTGAGTTCCAATGGCCCGGGATTTTCCCTGTGACAAAATAGTTTACTAAATTAGCAAACCATAGCACTTTTGCGATGAACATTAGTTGTTCATCTGGGAAATTATCACGAATAGAGTCCAGCATATCGGTGGTGATTGATGGTTGTCTCGAAAGATGGTCTGCTACCACATTTTCTGAGCCCTTTTTATCTTGAGTTTCTAAATCATATTCTTGTAATAGAAGTATCCAATGAATTAGCCGTGGTTTTGCATCTTTCTTAGCCAAGAGGTGTCGTAAGGCACTATGATCGGAGTACACAATTATCTTAGCTCCCCAGACATAAGATCTGAATATCTAGCGCATAGACCACTGCAAGCAATTCCTTTTCAGTCGTAGTGTAATTTATTTGAGCTTCTGAAAATGTTTTACTTGCATAGTAGATGACCACAGGATTTTTATCTACTCTTTGGCCAAGGACAACACCTACTGCATGATCACTTGCATCACACATGATCTCGAAGGGTTAAGACCAATCAGGTGATTGCAAGATTGGTGCCTCTGTGATCTTAGCTTTTAATTCTCAAATGCTTCGACACATCCTTTGTCAAAATTGATTTGGGCATCTTTAAGCAATAGGTTACACAAGGGCTTGGTTATGACACTAAAATCTTTTATAAACCTTTGGTAAAACCCTGCATGACCTAGGAAGGAACGTACCCCTTTGACATTGGTAGGTGGTGGTAAGGATGAGATAAGTTGTATTTTTGTGTGGTCAACCTCCATTCCTTTTCTGACACTATATGTCCTAATACCACTCCCTCTTTGACCATAAAGTGACTCTTTTCCCAACTTAATACTAAATTGGTTTCGGTACACCGTTTGACATTTTGAATATACTACAGCCGCCATATTGTCTTTTTCTCTCAACATTCATATTGTCTTCTTCTTTATCATTACACATTTATTGAGCTTGATTCTTCATGTGTTTGATAAAAAAATCGTCAAGGTGCTGAAAATATAAGGGAATACATCTTTAGAATTGGTATCAGAGCTCAGAGGGGTGGATTTAAACTGATTTAATACGGATTCTGCTAGGTTTCTTGAGTGTTCTTCGTGTTCTTCCATTATAACCGGTTAGATCTTCATTTTCCTTTGTTTTTCCGTGTTTCTTGTGTTATAATGGTCATATAAACACCACATTATTACTCTCTACTGATTTTAAGCTCATTTAGCTCCATATCCTTGTTAAAATCATCAAGAATCGATTATTTTCAAGTTTGAAAATATGGGTTTTTTAAGTGGGTTTTTAACATGTTCATGCTGTTTTTAAGTATTTTTTAGGTTATTTTAAATCACCAAAAGTGTTTAAAATAGTTTATAAATCATTTAGAACTGTTTTTAGGCTTTAAAACTGATAAAAATCGAATTCTGCTCATTCTGCCTTAGATATCGTATAAAACCTGCTGTATTTCGGATTACTACTGTAGCATTTCGGACCACCTAGGAACCAATTTCGGACCTCACATCATCCTAATTCGGACCTCATTTCGGTCCAATTCGGACCTTACTTAGGTGAATTTCGGACCCCCCCATAAGCCCATTTTGGACCACACTTCGGTCCCATCCGAAGTTCAGATCAGGCTTCCATTTTCTCAATTGGGACTTGTTCTTAAAATTTTTCCTATTTCGGACCATCCCCATTTCGGTCCATCCGGATTCGGACCTGTCCACTGTTCATCCGAATTCGGTCATTCCGAATTCGGCCCCTTAGGTCCATCCGAAATTAGGTTCAACCGAACTTGGTCCCCAACCGTAGTACTGTTCATCCGTATTAGGACCCCTTCCGAACTTGAACATCATCCGAACCATAACCATCCGAATTACTGTCATCCGAAATCAGTTCTTCCGAAATCAGTTCATCCGAAATCAACCCATCCGAAATCCATCCATCCGAAACCTACTCATCCGAATTCACCCAAACCGAATTCGGATCCTTCATCCGAAACACTGTTCATCCGTAGTCACCCCATCCGAATTCAGAACCTTCTGTTTTCAGTCCAACCCATCCGTGTCCAGTTTCCACCTCTAAGATCTTCATATTCTTAATCAGCACCCATAATCATAATGTCTCGCGAAGCTCTAGTACTCGGATCTGAGAACAGACCACCAGTTCTCTATCCCGATGAGTACGAACAATGGAAATCCCGGTTCCTTAAGTTCGTTGGAATGCAACCTCTCAGGAACCTGATGCTTCAATCTATATCCGAAGGACCCGTCATCTACTATCGTGAAATAGCTGCCAGACCTGAGGCTGACCCCCCTGTCCAAGCCTCTAAAGTTGAAAGAGACCCGGCAAATGACGCCGAGAGAGACCGACAGCACGCTGAAAAGAGGGCAGAATATCTGATTTATCAAGCCCTCCCCACTGATATTTTGGTCGGTGTAGACAGTAAAATGTCTGCACAAGAAATGTGGGACGAGCTAGAAGTCCAAATGCTGGGGGCAGATCTCGATGATCGTGCCAAAATCGAGGAGGCGAAGGCTAAGTTTACGGAATTCCGCGCCAAAGACGGGGAATCTCTGCAAGCCACATTCACCAAGTTCTGTGCAGTCATTAATGAATTGAACAAACTGCACATCAAGAAGGATAGGGATGATATCAACATCCAATTCTTTGCCGCCTTAGCCCCCGAGTGGCAGCTTGCATGTCGGGCAACAAAAAGAGTCCTGAACATTCCTGAGGTCTCCATTAATGTCGTCTTTAAGGAGCTTAAAAAGTATCAAGGGGATGTCCAACAGAAGCTGATGGCAAATCAATTGGCCTCTCTACTGCTATCAGCCAACACAGGGTTGAAACCGAATGATTCGCTAGCCTTGATCACCAACACGCAGATTCCGACACCATCTTTTGCTCCTGGTTCTTCATCGTCTCAGTACAGGTATGCTTCTCCTGCGCGTGAGGTCTATGATGAGGAGGAAGCCTCGATACAAGAACAGATAGCCTTGTGGACCAACCGTCTCCAACAGCGACGGTTCTCAAACAAGACTAACAACCAACTCCGTTATGACACCGGTCCACGGAGGTACTCAGATGATAGAACGGATGACCGCCGCGATGACTATCGCAGGGATGACTACCGAAGGGATGACAGAGATGATCGCCGATATGACGATAGACGCGACTATCGAGATGATCGCCGTTATGAAAGTCGAGATGATAGGCGTGATGATCGCAGGGATGACAGGCGGGACGATCGAAGGGATGATCGTCGGGATGACCGCAGGGAAGAGCGAAGAGAGCCCGAAAGACGGGAAAGGAGGCGTGATGATAGCCGTGAGCATCGCCGGGCCGATAAGAGGCCGGCGGAAAGGAGAGAGGACAGGCCAAGAGCTGATGAGCCAAAGGCTGCGGATGAACGTCTCTGCTACAAATGTGGCAAACCGGGCCACTTTGCTAGGGAATGCAAGAACAACTTCGACAGAGACGTCGCGTACTACGAGAGAAAGCTCGAGGCAGCCAAAAAGAGAACGGATGCATTAGCCCTCGTCGCCCAGGAAGACTACTGGGATGCTGAAGATTCTGAAGACGAGGATGACAAGGGCAAGAATTGCTACATGGTTGATCGTATGGGGTTGGAGACATGTGCTGATTTCACTGCTGATAATCCAGATCATGCTGCTGAGGGGGAGACAATGAAAAATCCACCAGCATGTCTGATGGCTACAACCAACGATCCCGAATACTCCACATCCGGTTCTGAGTCCAATGAGGTATATTCCTATTACATTCCTGCACATGTCAATAAATTATTTGTAGATAATGAATGTACACTGCACACACAAATACTTGATCTACAAGATAGATTAAATGCTGAAACTGCAAGGTGTGTACAGGCTGAACATCAAGCTCATACTCTAAAAGAATCATCTGAATTATATCATTCAAAGTGGTTAACTAATCATAATGTTATAAAACAGATGTTGATAGAAAAAGTAGATGTTCAGGATAGGAATATATATCTTGAATCTTGTATGGAAACGCTTTCAAAAGAAAAACTCTCTTTAAAAGAAGAAATTTCTGTTCTTACAAAACAATTAGATGTGGTAAATATGGAAAATATAGACAGTTTAGAAAAATACAAATGATTGAAGAAGAAAGGATAAGTTTGTACTCAAGAATAAAGACTCTTGACGATGCATTTTTGAAAAGGGGTCAAACAGAACAAACTATCCATTTAAATCAGCTCAAAGAAACTAGGTTTTACCATTCTAAACAAGGAATTGGTTTGAAAAATCCTAAATATTTGGAAAAAGCACAAAATGTTTTACCTGTATTTTATGACATGAATTATATGGGAGCCGGTCTTAAATCTTTCTTTTTTGAGTCATCAAAAGAAGTTTTAAACCAAGAAAATGAGAAACGTGTTGCGCGTGAAGATAAAGAAATTTCTTTTCAATATGAAGAACTTAACGAGAGTTATTCTTCTAGAGTACCCACTTTAGAGGAAGATCTCTCGTCAACTTATTCAGAAGCTGAATTGAAAACTGAAACTGTAAAATCAACTCCTCAACTTTATATTCCTGCAAAAGTTCTTCAACAACTAATCATTGTTTTAGAAAAGGAATTGAAGTCGTCTCAAGAGAAAGCACTTGATCTTCAAGATGCTCTTCTTAAGAGAGAAGAAGAATTGGTAAATCAATCTTTTCAACAATCTGTGGAAGTCACCACTGTCTACAGAGAAAATTTTGAAATGGTTTCACAACAATTGAAAGATCTTTCAAAAGAACAAACACTTTCTCATTCCATAAAAATTCCATGTGTGTCATCAGATAAAGGTAAGGCTAAAGCTGAATCTTCTTCTATCATTGTCAAAGGTGAGTGCTCAAAAGTTTTCAAAAGTGAGGTTCCTCAAAAGACTCAGATTAAATCCAAGTCTTTTAAGAAACCCACTCACCACCAAAAAGAAAAGTCTGTCAAGTCTAAATCTTCCATGTTTACTGACTCTAATCGTTTTGTTCCTACAGATCATGTAAGGAGAGTCCCAAAAACCACCATGCAGGATTTTACAAGTTTTTTTGTGAAGAAGACTTTAATGCCAAGTGAATTTGTTACTAGAGATAAGATGTCTGTAATCTCTAAAGACAATTTATGTAACAATGTGTGTGACAATGTCTGTAATGTTGAACCGAATTCTACTATTCCGTTAAAATACTCTTTCAGTGATTTGTTTAATCTATGTCCAACTAAATATAGACGACAGGTTCCTGAAATGAATGCTTTTGTGCCTTATCCTGTTAAACGTATTCGGAAAAAGAAAACTAAAAATAGTGCATCATCGGCCTCAAACAAAGTTGAGAATTGTCCGTTGCCAAGGCCCAAAACCAAAGCAACGGTCAAAAAGGTCTCAAAAAGACAAAAACCGAAGGCAATTTCAGCGCCTAAGGTTCCAAAACCCAATAAATCCAATCTTCAATGGATTCCAAAGGGTTGTGCATTCGGACCACACACAAGTGCTAATTGGGATTCTAAATCTGTACACGTGAAATATAAAACTGGAAACCCTAACAAAAAGGGACCCATATTGAGGTGGGTACCCAAGGTTGTGTGATCTTAATGCAGATGGTTCTTGGTTACTTCTGATCAAGACCCGTGCTTCAAAGACATGGCTTCTAGTTACCTTAGACTAGGACCCGTTCTTTTGCTTGTCGGTTGTGCTTAAACCGACACGTTTGGCTTCTGTGCACACAGCCCAGGACCCGGTCTTAACTCATCATGTTTTCTGAACATCTCGGTTCAGAACACGGTTTGATTGTGAATTAAAAATGGATGTGTTTGAATGCATATAGTTTTTCATTATATGAATTTATGTGTTTTTCAGGCTAAGTCCATTTGGTATATGGACTCGGGCTGCTCCAAGCACATGACTGGAAGAAGAGAATTGCTGTCCAACGTTGTTGAACAGTATTGCGGAACTGTGAAATTCGGGAACAACCATCAGGCTCACATAAAAGGATACGGGGACTTAGTTCTAAATAATCTGGTCATCAAGGACGTTGACTATGTTGAGGGGTTATCTCATAATCTTTTTAGCATAGGACAGCTCTGCGACAAAGGACTAGAATTAACGTTTAGGGCTAAGAACTGCAGTGTTAAGAGCGTGGATGGAAAAGAAATCTTAACTGGGTCCTGAAATTCTAACCTTTACACCATTGACGTAGCTAAGCTAATAGTGAAGGATAACATTTGCCTACTATCAAAAGCCTCGTCAAAAGACTCTTGGTTGTGGCATCGAAGATTATCCCATTTGAATTTTGATAATATCAACAAGCTGGCTGCGAAATAATTGGTCAAAGGACTTCCTGAATTGCGCTATGAAAAGGACCATCTGTGTGGAGCGTGTGAGAAAGGAAAAATGAAACGATCATCTCACAAACCAAGCCCGAACCATCAACAAAAAGAGTATTGGAGTTACTTCATATGGATTTATGCGAACCGATGAGAACTCAAAGAATAAATGGAAAACGATATGTGTTGGTTATCGTTGATGATTATTCTCGATAGACCTGGGTCAGGTTCTTGCGTTCCAAGGACGAGACAGCTCAAGAAATCATTGATTTTATCAAGAGTGTCAAGACCCAACAGCAGCGGTCAGTGCAATCAATCAGATCAGATAACGGCACGGAGTTCAAGAACTCAGTAGTGGAGGGCTTCCTTCGATCCAAAGGTGTTCAGCATCAATACTCTGCTGCTCGAACACCTCAACAAAATGGGGTCGTGGAAAGACGTAACCGTACGCTAGTGGAAGCCGCTCGTTCAATGCTCACATACTCAAAGCTACCTCCGTTCTTGTGGGCCGAAGCCGTATCAACAGCATGCTATACACAAAATCGCTCCATCATCCATAAGCGCTTTAACAAAACTCCTTACCAACTCTTTTTGAATAAAGTACCATTCATCAAGTACTTACGTGTATTTGGTTGCAGGTGCTATGTGCTGAACGACAAAGACAACCTCGGGTAATTTAACGAAAAGGCGGATGAAGCGATCTTCATTGGATACTCATCCAACTCGAAGGCATATCGTGCATTCAATACCCGAACCAGAACAGTCAATGAAAGTGTGCACGTCACATTTGATGAGTTGGCTGAACTGGCACCCGAAGTTGATCAATCAGGACCACGCATTACTCAAATGCCTGGAGACTCTTCTAATAACCCCATTTCTTTTTCTTCTTCTGATTTGGTTAATTTATTTGATCCTTTTTATGTTGAATTTTTCGGTCCTAACGCTAGTGTGTCTAATGTTGTCAATAATGTAGGTGATCCTTCCAGTTCAACTGCGCCGCAAAGTTTCTCCGCTCCATCTTCTTCAACATACCCTCATCCATCCACATCATCCACCGACACATCCGCAGTTGAATCTACTCCTATAATACCCTCATATATAATACCAACAATTCTTCCTTCACCTGAACACTCGGGAATCGAACCTGAACCAGTGGTACCTTCATTTGAAACCATTGACCATGAATCCTCATCCATCCCCACATTAACCACAGAGGTTCCATCCCGAGCACCCCTTCCACACGAGATCAAATGGACCTGAAGTCACCCAACAGAGCAAATCATTGGTGACGTATCAACAGGAGTCCAAACTCGTAGGGCATCTGCCAATGAATGCCTCTTCGCATCATTCTTGAGTATGATAGAGCCCACTTGTGTGGATGAAGCCCTGACAGATCCAGATTGGATTGTTGTAATGCAAGAGGAACTCAACCAGTTTGAACAGCTACGAGTATGGCGGTTATTTCCCAAGCCAAAAGACCGTACAGTCATCGGAACAAAGTGGATCTTTAAGAACAAACGAGATGAAAACGACATTGTGATAAGGGATAAAGCAAGACTTGTTGCCAAAGGCTACCGACAACAAGAAGGGATAGATTATGACGAGACCTTCGCTCCAGTTGCACGGATCGAAGCAATCAGAATCTTCTTGGCGTACGCGGCACACAAAGATTTCAAAGTGTACCAAATGGACGTCATGACTGCCTTTCTAAACGGTGAACTTAACGAGGAGTTGTATGTTGAACAACCACAAGGCTTTGTTGATGCACATAAACCCGACCATGTTTATGTGCTAGATAAGGCCCTCTATGGTTTAAAACAAGCACCTCGAGCATGGTATAATAGTCTTTCAAATTTCCTTATTTCTGCTGGTTTATATAAAGGTGTGGTAGACACAACTCTGTTCACAAAAAGGGAAGGCCCACATATAATGTTAGTACAAATTTATGTTGATGATATTATATTTGGATCTACTGACAGTAATTTTTGTAAGGATTTTTCAGCCCTAATGGAGTCCAGGTTTGAGATGAGTATGATGGGGGAAATGAACTTTTTCCTCGGATTACAAGTCAAACAACTTGAGGATGGGATTTTTGTGAACCAGTCGAAATATACTCTTGACATTCTCAAGAAGTATAAGTTAGACTCTTGCACGAGTATCGCAACTCCCATGGCCTCCAACTGTAAGTTAGACACCGATCCTTCCGGAAAAAGTGTCGATAATACAACTTACAGAGGGATGATAGGATCCTTACTATACTTGACTGCCAGTAGGCCGGATATAGTGTTTTCAATATGTCTTTGTGCTAGATTTCAGGCCGACCCAAAAGAATCACACCTAACTGCGGTAAAACGCATTTTTCGTTATCTTAAGGGTACACCCGAACTTGGTCTATGGTATCCAAAGGGAATCGATTTCGATCTTACCGTGTTTTCAGATGCTGATTTTGCAGGTTGTAGAGTGGACAGAAAAAGCACGTCGGGAGGAATACAGTTTTTAGGAGATAGACCGGTGAGTTGGTCTTCCAAAAAGCAGAATTGTGTTTCCACATCTACAGCTGAGGCTGAGTATGTAGCAGCTGCAAGCTGTTGCTCTCAAGTGCTGTGGATGAGAACACAATTACGCGATTATGGGTTCTCACTCACCAATATCCCTATTTACTGTGATTCTCGAAGTGCAATTGCCATCTCTTGCAATCCCGTGCAGCACTCTCGAACAAAACACATAGATATCAGGTATCATTTTATTAAAGATCACGTAGAAAAGGGAACCATTGAGTTGTATTTTGTTGGCACGGAATACCAACTTGCGGATATATTTACTAAAGCTTTAGATGAACCTCGTTTTCAGTTTTTAGTATCTCATATCGGCATGTTGAATCCACCTTCCAATTAAATATCAGATATTGTCTTAAATAATTCTATTTCAATCTATCATGATTGAGATTCCTTTATTTTAGAAAATATCTGTTATTTAAAATTGTGTCACAAAATTGAAACTCAATATTTCCTTATCTGTGTATATTTTTAATAATTAATGAACCTGACAAATTGTTGTGTGAATTGTTCATCACGGAGTGGGATGCAAACAATATCCAGGTTTGTCTGTGTTTGTAAGGCTAAAAAGGGTTCTCGCGTTTAAAATCTGAAAAAGAAAATGAAAAAGGATCGGTATTTATTTGAGGGGGAGTAGAGTTAGGATTTTAAGTTTTATAATTCTGTGTTTCTCTTTATTTCTTTTATAGTTAAATTTTAAATTTTAGGTTGGTCTTGATTTTTAATTTAATTTTAAGTTTTAGTTTAATGGGTCAGAAAATCACAAAAAGATTTTATCTTTCAAATTTATCAAAAAACCAAAAAGATTTTAGTTTACTTCATTTCATTTTATTCTAATTTCAAAATTAAAGAAAATACCAAAAATATTTTATTTTGAAGTCTCATAGAAAAACTCAAAAAGATGCAATAAAAAATTAGGCCAAAATTTCCTTTTAATTTTGTTTTTATTAATTTCATTCAAAGCCCATTTTATTTAATTTTGTGTGTGTGTTGAGCCCAACCCGCCGGCCCACCTTCTGTTTTGGGCGCGGATCCCAGGCTCCGACCCGACCCGCACGCTTTTAAATATGGGCAGTCAACATCTCACTTTCTTCATGCTATTTCTCTTCTTCCTTCCCGTCGATAACCTCCGCCCACAATCCACCATTATCATCCTTCGAAGCTTTTCAATCTTCATCTTCTTCGGTTTTTCTTGCATTTTCCTACTTTGGCATCATCAGGTAACATTCTTTTCAACTTATTTCAGTGTGTAACTTCCTAGTTTACTTGTTTGATTTTCAAAATTTTTATAGTTTTTATTTTCAGTTTTTATACTTTTTAGGTACTGAAATGTGTTATTTTTCTTTAGTTGTAGTTAGATAAAATGTTAAGTAACTTGTTTTAGACTAGGATCTGTAATTTCATGCATTTTTGTTAACATTTAACTGTTCACGTTTATTTTTGCATGAACATTAACTGCACTCATGCAGTTTCGGATGTCCGAATTCGGACCACCACCCGAATTCGGATGTCCGACTTAGACTAACTTCAAAATTTTCAAAAGTACAAATCCAAATTCGGGTCCCTGTTGATCCGAATTCGGACCATCAAAGCAGGGCCAAAATTTTCAAAACTTGAATATAGTCTAAGAATGTACACCACTGTTCATCCGAATTCGGATTATACTCGGATTCGGTTCCCATTCGAATTCCAGGTACCATCCGAAATCAGGACCTACCCATATCATTGCATGCATTTACATAAGGCATCATCCGAATTCAGATCATGTTCCATGACCCATCCGAATTCGGACCACTTTCATCCATTCCATGCCTCACATTTCGGACCATCATCCGAATTCGATTCCTGTTTTCAGCTCATCCGAATTCGGACCCCCCAAACATCATTCATGCATCATCCGATTTCGGACTGATCCGAATTCAGTGACACTGTTCATCCGAATTCGGACCATCCGAAATCCAACACTTAGGATTTTTTTTTAAAATTTTTTCATTTTTCCATTTCTGCATTTTCATATAAATTCAAAAATCACAAAAAAAAAAAATAGTTCCATCCAAGTGCACCATTGATTAGAGTTAGGATCAGTGTTTGAGTGAAACGGTCTTATCTAACATCGGTCTCTTAACGATTGACTTTGGACTTTATTAGTGGAATTTTATTCTGCTTATAAAGACCCGATGTTAAACAGATCAGACAATTTCTATTTCACACTCATCTAGACTTCACATCAATGCATTATCATCTCAAGTCTTATGATTCTAACTTTGTTGCACTTTGCAGGATAATGGATCCCGCAATCATTCTCACCGTACCCCATCCCCCCATCCTAAATAACAATGCTCAGCTACCCGAGGAATCCATCCTACCCAGCGCCGAGTTTGTCGAGTTCATCCCACATAACTGGCAACTCGACGTTTCCATCCTTACAAAAGAAACCCAAACCCTTTCTTTCGACATCCTCACCCGCCATCCCATCTATTATGCACTATCCACTGCCATAGCTGTTCCCCAGATATATCTCCAACAATTCTGGAACAGGCTACAATATATAACCGACCCCGAACCTCACTTCACCTCCACCATTGAGTGCTATCCAGTCAAAATCACCACCGCTGCCATCCGCCACATTCTTCATCTACCCACGGAAAACTACCTTCCCACCCGTGATTTATTCGACCCAAACCCATCCGTCTCTGAAACCCTAACTGAAATACAAACTATAGGGTATGACGGTCCTCTTTCCAAACCATCAGACTTCCGCACCAAAAACCTTCAATCCCACTGGCGGATACTATTCGATGTCCTCAACAAATGCTTTACCGCCAAGCATTCAGGTCATGATTCAGCGTCGGCACAGGTACTAGCCATGTTCACCGGCTTTGCCTTTGACCGACACGTGGACTATGCTTCTTTCTTGTTCGAAGAGCTTCGAAGAGTCCATATAGAACGGGGCACAAAGAAAGGTCAGAAGTACATTCCTCTTCAACGATTCCTGCAACTCATCATTCAGTTTGCAATGGACCAAGACGACGATATTCACGAGCGTCCAGAGGCTGATGTTTACCCCACTGTGGCAATCCAAAAGTTAACTCTGCCAAAGGGGGCCCCAACGGTACCGGTGATGAAAATCCCTCTATCTATTCTAACGAGGTCAAGGGGCACGGAGCGGGTAAGGGCTTATATTAAAGAAAGTTATCCGGATGAGTCTCAGTCGGAATCGACTGAGACTAACCAGTCCGAAGGTGAGCAAAGAGAGAGTGAGCATGAGGGAGAACGGATGGACATTCAACAATCTATGGGTTTCGGTGAGCGGGAGGCTGAGATTGTGAGAGAGGGAGAAGTAGGTGAGACGGCAGAGACGGCGGATTCCGAAAGAACCGTCTCTGTCGTAAGAGCGAGGGAAATTCTATCTGAGGGTGAACCAAGCCCTATTAGCCAGACTCCTCTCGATAAGACCGTCCGTCCAGCGGTCGCAATCACCCCCACCATCCACTTGGTTTCCCCTCAAAGGGAAACCACTTCATTCCACGGGGATCTTCCACATACTCCATCGCCCTCTCATTCGGAGAGTGGCGGTGTTGAAAGAGGTCACACTCCTCCCCACGTGACCGAACTTCCTTCATTCACAATTCTATCCCCGCAAATTCACACAACGCACGATGCCTTTGTGGCATCCCCAAGAGCTGCCTCCGTGGCAGCTCAACAAACTTCCGGATCTGAGCGTCCCTTAGAGGAGCCAGAAATGACGGAAGGAAGACCTGAAGTGGCTCCATCCACGCCATCCACTTCAGGCCATCTCCCAATCAATATGGAGATGCTAACGGTAGCATTACGTGCTGCCGGAGTGATTACCCGGGCTAACCTGGACGCCCAAATGGAAGCCGCTGAGGAACGTCACACCGCCCTTCTTTCACTAATCAAGGGTTAGGGTGTCGCCTCCAAAGCTGGCCCCCCACCAGGTTCCCATTCAGTCCATCATCAAATATCGGAGCTGTCGGACAAGATTGATGCGCTTAACCGTCTGATTCTGCAAGTCCAGGAACAGCTTAATTCCCGAATGGATCGCCTGGAGTCGGCAGTTATTGAACTCCAATGCCGCACTCAGGCCGAAGCCCCAAAAAGGAAACATGACGATCAGGACGACCCTGATCGTCATGAGGGGGAGAATCGACGAAAAGTTCAATTTGAGGAGCCCATGCTGGGTATAGGGGGAGCAGAGACCACTGAGGGGTCTGAATTCCACGGTTCAGGGGAAAAGAGTCAGGAGGCTCAGGAATATATGCTAATAGAAGTCGAGCCCATGGTCGAGGGTCCAGCTCCACTGGATCCGATGACAGCTATGGTAGAATTTGAGGAGCCACACGAGAAAGTTGAAATCATATTGGTTTCTGATTCAGATTCCGATACCGAGGACAACCAACCCTTATTAACTCCTAAGCCTGAGCCTGAATCTCCAACGAAAAAATCCTCATCATCCTCTTTTGACTTCCTGAATTCACCACCTCGAGCTCATCAAGAAGAAATACTTTCATCCATCCAAGCTCCCCAGTCTTTAAAAGAATCCCACATTACCATTAGCCCCCCAAGATCCCCAAGCCCTCCACCAGTCCAACAAACCCAACTCCCAGGGTCCTCCCAAACAAAAAGGGTCGATTGCTTCGATAAAACACCAGAGGGCCCTGGCGTGTACAGAAAAGATGATTTATTTTGGGTAGATCACTATATAAAAGGCAAGGTTCATACACTGCCTCAGGAAGAAAAAGATCAAATGCGACAAGAACGGCGGGGGGACTATCATAAAGCTTCTTGAAGCTAAAAAGGACGAGATCGAAGAACCCCCCGTTCAAGGCCTGAAAGAATTCCTGCAGAACTTTCCCCCGGAGCGGTTTCAGAATCCATATCTAGAAGAAAGATTCAAGATGGTATTCAGAAAGAAACCTGGAGCCTTCAGCAGACGCCTACTCATGGAACTTACGAATGTCTCCAAAGCTGAACAGGTCGAATACTACCAATTGATGCTCCGGGAAAGAAGGTCTAAGGTGTCAAAATCAAAGATCAAAAAGCTCAAATCGATCACCATGTGCAAAAGAGCCAAAGTCTTCTATCCCTCCTATCAAGTGGAAAGAGAAGATGGTACGGGAGATGACATCTTTGAGTATGACCTTGACTACATAAGAGCGGATGACGTTGAGTTCCTTCACAACAGTCTGAAAAGTCGAATCAGAAAACGTCTATCCCACATGACAGCTGTAGGTGCCTTAGTTCGAAGCATGAATCGCCGATCGATCATAATGTGCTTAAGAGATTTTCAGATGGCGATCGAGAGTGCTATGGTTAAGGTGGGCCTACGAGCACCAGAACAAGATAGTTTTCTTTTAGCCCACCACCCGGCCTACAGAGTTATACTTTCTGGAGATCCGGGTGTCATTTTTGTAAACTACAAGGGCTACAAAAGGTATATGCGCTTTGAGGATCTTCCTTGCTACTCCGATGGTACACTTAGATTAGTTCGTGCTGCTCTTACAAAGAAAGTACAAGACTACGATGCTCAACCAGATCCTGAACAAAGATGCTCACCAACGGAGATACAGAACACACTCAGCGGCATAGACTACCTGAACGAACGGCTACATACAAGACAAGTAACCAGACGCTTCGACGTCATACTTGGTCTCCGAGAATCAACTGACCACGCCCGAGTTCCAGGACCTCCTAAGTGATCGAAAAGGGGGAGATTGTTAGATTTATTATTTCGATCCTAGGAGTTGTTTTGTAATATTTATTGTCTTTGTAATTTGTCTTGTATTTAATTTCTATGTAATTTATGTTTATGCAAAAGTCTAGGGGCCAAATGTGCCAATGTGTGAAAGCTAATTAAAGGAGCCTAGAAAAGGCTCCTAGGGTTACTTTTTGTTTACACAGTTGACATTTTGAATATACTACAGCCGCCATATTGTCTTTTTCTCTCAACATTCATATTGTCTTCTTCTTTATCATTACACATTTATTGAGCTTGATTCTTCATGTGTTTGATAAGAAAATCGTCAAGGTGCTGAAAATATAAGGGAATACATCTTTACACCTTACTATTTCCTCCGCCTGAGACATGAAGTATATGATATTAGCAAATAAAAGTTGCTAAGTGAGTTACTAGATCGACACGGCGTACAAAACACAAACATACAACAGTATTAAAAGTAGTTATAAAAGAGACATGTGCAATATCTTAATAAAATGTTGTGGGAATAAAACTCACTATTGCATAGGTAACGAGGGAGACTCGAGAATCCGCACATTAACAGCCCGGATTAGAACCGAGTCCAGACAACTCCAATCGGCACCCGAAGTCCGGCCACCTAATGCGTAAGCTTCCGGAAATAGGAATTTATACGCACAAACATGCAGTAAGGCGTTTAAATATAAATAATAACATGGACGTCCAGTAAGGCCAAATGAATGAGCATAGTTCAAAAATGAGTTGATCATGTATAAGTATGGTAAGTATGAAGGGAGTGATCCTCAAAGCATAGTATGAAAGTCAATGTGTGCAATTGGTGGTATCAGATAAGGTTTTCTGGCCATAGGCCAAGATCATGTAATAAACTGCCAGCTAGTGCAATGCATCATATGAGATGATGTCGCCCAAGATATATGCACAATGTCATAATTAAAATTAAACATGTAAATATGTATGCAACACACATATCAATACTAGAACTCACAACAAGATAGACTAAAAATAACCCTTATATAGCAATATCTTTAAAAAGACTCCTTAAAGCTTGAACTTTGCCTCTAGCTTCTCAATCTGAAACCCGACACTCCTTTACGGTCCAAACCTATCAAACAATAATATTCCAAGTCTTCATAAGTGTATTATAACATATCATAAGGTTTGGATGTCAATTGAAGTGTTTAAGTGCTTTCGGTTTGAATTTCTGATTTATACCGACATCGTCATACTTATCATTGAGTTTTATAGTCTTTTAGAAGGTATTTGATGTTAATCTACGTGTTATACAAAGTATAGGATTATTACATAAGGTTGTAGTGTCATTATAGAGCTTCAAACAAGTGTTTTGGGTGCACAGGGGCTCGACTCGACGAGTCAAACCATTCTGTAATCGAAATTAGGACTCAACAGGCATGGAATCGACGAGCCATAGGGGGTGACTCGCCGAGTCGCCCTGTTTAGCACTCCAGAACGTCATTTTTTATACCCCTGCTCGTGATTCTTCCAACCAAAACTCAATTACCACTTATATAAACATTGAAATAGCTTTTTTTTTTTTTTTTGCTATATTTGACTACTATAAACATATATATACACTTCTTAACATCAATAACACAAGAAATCAATTACTTCAATTATCAAATTCCTTGAATTTACACAATTGAACTCAACTCAAGTTTTTAATGATTTCTTGTGTTTAATTGTCCATAAATCATCTTAATAAGTTGCCATCTCTCATTAGACATCTATAAGCATTCCTATTTTAGTTTCCTACATGACTTCATGTTATGGAATAGCAACATAGGAGAGTGAAGAAGATGGTGAAACTACAACACACACCTTTAAAAGCATGAAGTGACTAATTTGTTAAATTGGTTGCACCAAAAATCTTAAACTTTTCTAACAAGTTTTGCGAAAGTTTTCCTGCCCTAGCCTTTGGTTCTTCAATATACAGAGAGTTATTTGAGAGAGTGACCAGAAAATAGAGGTGGCCATCAACTCGGGATTGAATTAATCCCCCAATTGGCTAAAAATTTACCACAAGCACCCTACACTTTCCTTTGCTTAAGTTCAGCCACAAGATCTTTTATTCCCCTCTTTTTTTCATTACTTAACATTTAAAAACATGCTTGAGGCACTTGTACATGGTCTTCAATGTCTTGTACTTATTTATAGAAATCTTTAATAACAAGAGTTTAAGCACATGGTACAAGTAAGTAAAGCTTGTGGCTAACAATCCTAAAATAATCATACTCAAAATGTTAAATTGTAATTCATTTGAATATTTAATAAATTTAATTATTACATTAATTATGGGTTGTTACAATCTATCTATCTATATATTATAATAAATGAGAACATCTCATTGCCACGTGTCATCTTCTTAGCATATTCCTTCTTAATTTTCCCGCTCTTTTTCCTAATTTAGAACTATTTAATAATAAATTTAATTAATTAAAAAATGTATAAATAACCTTTTATCTTTCTTTCCTAATTTATTTCCTTACATTAATTATTTCAATCTATACTATATATTATAAGAAAATCACTTGGAGTTTCTGGACCATTGGATGGAAAAGAATCAATGGTTCAGATAACTCATAATCATTTATGAAATGTCTTTTATACCCTTACTTAAAATCAATAATTATATCTATGCCATTTTTTAAGTTCATTTTCCAAATTTACTACCTTAACTTAATTACATTAAATTTTGATTTTAATGTTTTCATTAATGAATTAATATTAAATTAATATTTACCTAAAATAAATATGTGTCATTATTATCCTTAATAATCATAGTTAAATTCAAATGTAAAAATTAGGATTTAAATGTAGAAGTGTAGTAAATAAAGTTAAAATTTTTTGTTAATTACTTTGCTAACACGATTTAAAATTTAATTGATAAACTTCAAGTATGTGAATATGATAAATTTTGATTGTTGATCTTCAGATTTTCCATTTTTATATTTTATCATTTTCAGAATATACACACATTCACCTACTTGAAGTTTTTTGTTTTCTTACATTGATATTTCATATTTGAAGTTAATAAAAATTAAAAGAGACATTTTTTGCAAACACATATTATCTGTTTTTTAGAAATACAATATAATTATATTTTTTAATTTAATATCAAACAACTAAGTATTTTTTTATCTTTAATTTAACTAGATTTCAATTTTTTTAATTTTAATTACATATAAATTTTATAATAATTTATTAAAATATAAAAAAATATGTACTTTCTAAATCAAACCATATAATACATAGGTTGATTAACCTATCTATTATAATAAAACAAAACAATTCATGTCATATGTCATTTCTACAATACAAGAAAAAATTATTTTTTCACCTCTTTTTCCAAATTTAACACCTTAACTTAATTGCATTAAATTTTTCATTAATTAATTAGTAAAAAACATTAGATTTTGTAACAGTTAAAATTAATGTTTACCTAAAATAAATATCTATCATTATTATCCATAATCAAAATGTAAAAATTTGAATTAGTTATGGAAATTATTATTATGTATAATAAAGGAAAATATCATATGTCACGTGTCACCTCTACGTTCACCAAAAAGATAATTGCAACTTATAAAAAATAAAAGATAAATACAGTTTAATATTTTTAAAAAAGATAAATTTACTCTATTTTTTAATTTGTAGATAAAAAAATAAACACAATTATTATTTTTGTATGTTTTTATTTTTACTCATATACATTTTATATAAATAAATTTAATTAAAAATATTTACGTAATACGTGGGTTATAAACTAGTATACTAGTATACTAATAAAATAAAACCTGTAACGATACATGTTGCTTTCTCGTTAGACTTAACTTTTACTTTCTTACATTTTTTATAATCAAATATTTCTTTTATTTATTATTAAGATTTTTTTATTAAAATACTTTCCTATTTGATTCAGAATTTTCAATAAAGGAAACTTTATGATAATTATAAATAATTTCAACATTAGTTAATTAATTTTTGATAAAAAAACTTATATATGAAATTCATTTTACTTTATATTAAGTTTTCCAAAATATTTAATAGCTATTAAAAAATACTCATGTAATACATGGGTAAATAAACTAGTCTTTGTAAATAAAAGTGCTATATGTCAAAAATAACATTTTTTTGTAGTTTTACTGTTTATAACCCAATTATTTATTTATTTTTAACATTAATAGCAACAATTTTTGTATTTTTTACCGATTACTGCAATTTTTAACCTGGAAACCTGCTATAGCAGGTTACCATACATTAATAGTAACAACTTTTATTTTTTACCAATAATATCAACAAAGTTTTATGTTTTTACCGATAATAACAACATTTTTTAACTTTTATTAATAACAGCGACATATCAAATTAAAACATTATTTATCTTTAACTTATAATTATTAGAAAAATTAAATATGTGAAAATCAAAACGTGTTCAAATAAGTTTGTAATTTATATTTGTATCCAAATTTTGTTTGAGATAGAACAAATACAATGTGCGGCGTTGAGAGAGATAACGAATAAGTTTTTTTTTAATAAACGTAAAAAAATGAAGAATATTTTAATATGTTATTTCGTCATGCAATGATCCAAAGGATATTATTATTGTTAGGTTTATTTACACTTATTAATAACAAGAAATAATCATTAATAGAATAGAATTGTATCTTTTATTCCAACAATATGAGCAAAATAATTCAAATGAGATGTTTTCGGTGTTACCGGTGACAACACAACATTGTATCTAGAAATCCAGGAACAACAGATAATCTAATATTCTAATTATAATATTAATGTACTAGAATTCTATATTTGAACTTTGAAGTATGTCTATTTAAAGTTTTTGACAATTATGGTTGTGTTATAAAACATATTTTTGGACGTTATGATTAATTATATTCACGTTTGAGTATTTATAAATATGTTGTATGTATAATTCTAAAATTTACGTATAAAAATTTCAATCTGACTATTCCCCGCCTAAGCCGACTACTCCGTAGTCCCCAGTTGGTCGGCCGACTACCGCTTACTGATTCTACAACAATGTATTTAAACCAAAATCTATCCTTAATTGGATAATTAAATCATATATAGTTATCCATAATTTAAATGGATACCCTTCTATGTATTAAATAAATAAAAGACAAATTATCCATAATTAAATCATAATTATTCATAGTATTATACATTTATTTATCAAATAAAGAAATAATGCAAATATTTTTTGTAATTGAGTACCCAAAAGATCATACAAATGGAACATAATGTGTTCATTATATTTATATGACATGGTATACAAAATAGATTGAGTTTCGCGTTTTCATGTTACACTTGAACGGTCGTCCATATTATATCCCAAAAAACCCGACTATGTATGAAAATATGACATATCAAAATAATTTTCATTCTTTCATGTTTATAAAAAAACTTATATGTTATCTCTTTTATAGGCATACATTGTATTTGATTTCTCTCTAACAAATTGTGAACAAAAAATGGATTATTAACTTATTTGAATGTGTTTCGATTTTCATAAATTTGGTTTCTTCAAAATAATAAGTGATAAATAGCGTTTTAATTTAATATGTCACTTTTATTGATAAAAAGTTAAATATTGCTGCTATTATCGATAAAAAAAATAAAACGTTTGTTGGTACATCCTGTGTGACGATAGCAGTCTAAGTGATCCTACATTGTGATTTTACCAAGTGTGTGTTATATATGTTTATATATGGTTGATATTTATTAGTGTTTGTATGTTTGAACTTGATGTAACGTATTACAAGAAGTTCAAACATAAAGTACAAAGATAAAATCAATCATAAGTAATAACATAAGTTTCAACACTTAGTTGTTTATGTAAAAGGCTAGATTCGAATCATACAAGGCTTGGCATTCGAATCTGTGATAGATTCGAATGTAGCCTAGATTCGAAGAGCCCAGATTCGAGAGTGTCTTTGTGGACAGACTCGAATGGGCCTTGGGCCAGATTCGAGTTTGGCCCACATCAGACTCGAATCAGGGTCTATAATTAGGGATAGACTCGAGATATTATCAGACTTTTTGCAGAATTCGTGACGGATTAAGCAATAAGCGATCTCGAGTTTATCAGCTTGGTGCGTTTTCTTTCGGAGAGAATCAGTTCGTAGGATCGTTCGTGTGTCGTTCGTTCAGCCTCTGATAGTCTCCGTGTTTCGTAGTTGAGAGTTGTTTCCGTCTACCCGTTAACGAGGATTCCGCACTCGTTGACGGCTCCGCGTCTAGATAGATCTCGTAGTGGTAGACCTTACAAGTTGTTCGTGTGTCGTTCGTTCAGCCTCTGATAGTCTCCGTGTTCCGTGTGAGAGTTGTTTCCGTCAAGCCGTTAACGAGGATTCCGCACTCGTTGACGGTGTCGCGTCTAGATAGATCTGTAGAGTCGAGACCTTACAAGTGGTATCAGAGCCTACGGAGTGTTCTTGGTGTTCTTCGTGTTCATCTAGATACATTCTAGGTTTCTTGACGCTAGTAGGACGGGTTTTTCTCTCAAAATCGAGTTTTTGAGCTTAGCAAATAGTAATCCGGGAAACACTTTGTGGTTTTTCACGTTTTTGATCGAAATCATTATTTTTCCTTAGAAAAATACTGGTTTAATCTGAAAAACGTCAAAAAATCAAAGTGTTAGCCGTTTTTCGAGTTTGCGGCGCTCGAATCTAATAGGGGTAATTAGGGTTTCACTTAGTGTCGAGTCTAACCAAAATACGCTCCTTTCGAGTCTGTTTCAGAGGGTTTCGTATCTACATAGTTTCGAGTCTGTTGCTTCATTCGAATAGGATCTCGAGTCTAGCTTAGTTTCGAGTTTAGTTCGAGTCTAGTTTAGTTTCGAATCTGGGGTTTCGAATCTGCTGAATTTCGAGTTTGCTGACCTTCGAATCTAAGGACCTTTCGAATCTGACATATTTTGAGTTTAATTGAATTATAACACTTAATCGAATTTAATCCCAAATAAATTGGAATCTAATTACATTCGAATCTATCTAGATTCGAAAGAGTTAATCCACATTAGTTTCGAATTAAATTAATTAAGGGTCAATTCAATTACTTTCGAAAAGATGTCTAATCTTCAGAAATTCCTAGAAATGGACCACGAGGTCGGGAAGGCAAACTGTGAAACACAGTTTCTACCAATTCAATCAACACAATACAATTAATAAGATCAATCAATGTAATCAAAACTAACCGAATGATTGGATTTAAGATCGTGATGATTACAATACGTTGAAGTGTAAAATCCTTCGTACAGTGCAGCTGCTTCTCAAAAGTTAATTCTTACAAAATCTGACAGATCTCCTTTTCTAGAAAGTCAACATGACTATTTATATACAATTACAAACTATAAGGAAATTACCTATTAAGTCCCTAGACTTTAATCTTTCATCAACTAAATATATTCCAACAATCTCCCCCTTTGATGAAAGAAGCAAAGTCTTCATGTTGACAATCCAATCTTCTGTTCAAATCTTCGAACACTTTTTCTATCTGACAGCCTCCATTCAATCTTAGAGATAAATTCAACCATGAGTTTTCTATCGTTAACTGACAGAGCACCTTTCTTTGTCTTCCTCTTCTGATTTGCTGCCAGTTTGCCTTTCAGACCAGACAACACTTTAATCAATGTTCCGTCAGAAAACTTATTCAGTTCAACACTTCTCATGGCTCTCAATCTTTTATTTCTATCTTTGTACATGACAGCTGGATGTTTCACCATTATAACTTGAAATTCTTTAAGCTCACCAGCAAATTTAATATCTCTGTGAGGCGCAGTCATGTTTATCTTCCTCATCCCTCTCTCAACTCCAATCTGTAAATCTTGCACTGACATTAATACCAGTTTGGTATGCATAAAATGAAACAATGTCTTCAGCGCAAATCTACAATGTTCGTTCCTTTTATTCCTGCACAGTTCGTCAAAAAGATCTTCAATATCGACCAAGTGCATGTTGAACATGTCGGCTTCAGTGAATACATACGTGTTTCCATCGGACCTGGTAACAGTAAACTTTGGATAAAAAATCTTAACAAATCTTTCCTTTTCAATCATCACCAGATCTACTATCCTGAATTCACTCTTCACCTTCTCAACCTCTTGAGTCTTATTTCTTAAGAAACTGGCATAGTTGACCAGATTGGGCATGTTCGGCTCTAAAACTCGGAATAACTTGAGAAATGAACAGGGAGCTTGTTTCTTGCAAAAAATCCTTTTCTCCAAAATATCTTCAATATAAGGCATCTTATTCCTTTTTCTGATGAATTCAGCAGATCTATTCTCTGGAAGCTCTAGCTTTTTCACCTTCTTCTTGCTTATCTCATCTTTATTCAACAAAGTCAACATATCTTGAATTTCTCTCTGCACCACTTGTTGAGCTTCAAATCTGAGTCTATGTTGTTTCTTAGACTCATCGGCAAGCACATACTCGTTGAAGAATCTATCCATTACCTCAACCTCATTCAGTATGACCTTTTCTTGTGCAACACTGCTTTCAACTGGAAACTCTTCAAATTCCTCTTTAACTTGAATAACCACCTCAGGCTTTTCAACCGTTGGTGTCAAATCAGTATCCTTCAAAATCTCTTCAACTAACCCTTCCTCCTCCTCAATTCTTTCAGCTCTGAAATCAATATCAGTTAAGGCAATTATATCATCATCTTCTGATACTTCAATGTACTCCTCCCTCTCTTCTCCTATACCTTGAATACTTAAATCTTGATTTTTCTCTTGATTGTCTTCATCTGAATCAATATATTCGACAAAGTGATAGATATCAGACTGAATGTTCAAAGGAACTGGAACATCTTCATGAAGAATCAATCCCAGCTCTCTTTGTTCACCAGCTGAATCTTTTGAGCCTCCAGCCTCTTTCTCTTGAACTTCCGGTTCCTTTTCTGGATACGTAATCATTAATAACCCAGGCGTTGGTTCATCAAGCTTTCTCCTCTTCTCCCCCTCATGAGGAGCATCATCGGAGTCCTCATCATGCTCATCATGCTTCCTTTTGGATGAGGAAGCTTGAGCCTTACACGACTCTTCTACTGCAGCTACTCTTTCAGACAAATTTCCTAAAGCCGTTACCACTGTATTCTCTAAACTGATCATGCGTTCTCTCATCTCATCAAATTGATCAAAAACAAAATCTTTTAACTCTTCCTTCAACTCCTCTATTGCTTGTTTTGATTCATCTCTTTTAACCGACTCCTCCGCAACATCCTTTCCCTTCAAAAACTTCTGAATGTTAGACATTTGAGCCATAACCTCAGCCAGTTGATTAGATACATGCGTGTTGACTCCAGAAACAACTGCATTCAAGGCTGTTGACAGAGTTGATTCGGTCACAAACGGGGATAAACTCACTACTGGGTCACGAAGACTTCCAGTTGACACAACAGTTGAACTGGTAAACAGAACTTCTGTGTGGCCAGTGCTCAGAGTTGGTATTTGCGTTTCTCTGACTGGACTTCCACCCTCTTCAAGTGACGGAGCAACAAATGCTTCCATTACTAAGGGTGTTCCGGTGGGAACACGAAGTTCGGCCACACTGACTTCAACGAATGAAGTCGACTCAAGTGTCCTAATGTGTATAGGATCTAGACTCAGTGAATCAAATGAAGTCGTACACACGGGCAACTGTGTACTGGTTTCAATATCCATCAAGTCCAATTGACTTTCGGATAGATTGTGTGTTTCATCCCGGTGAGCAAGTGAAACAATCTCCTGTTGAGAGGAGATTGAGTAGATAGGAGGGTGTGCAGTCGTCAGTGGGATACTGACTTGTTCAATGCTAACTCTCATAGGAGAGCTAACAGTTGATGTTGTTAATTCCCGGCTTTCTGGGCTTAAGGGCACCCTCACACTCTCTACAGCGATGTGCTCAACCTCAATCATCATTCCCCCTCCTTCATGATGATCTCCACCATCATCACCATCATCATCATCATCACCCTCTCCCTCTTCTTCTTGAATATCAGATAGAGTTCTCTCAGAATCAGATTTCTCTTGTTCTTCCTCACCACCCCTCACACTTCCTTCACCCTCACTCTCAGAACGGCTAACCTGAACTTCAGCCCCTTGCTGAGGTTCCGCTATCCTTAAAGCTCCTGGGCTAAGAGAACCCGGTTCTTGGGTCTCTATGGGAGCATGATCTATTCTATATAACCTCACATTTTCACTCTCAGGATCTGCATACTTCAGTAAATATTCAGGAATCGGCATGATATTTGCATTAGGAGAGTCCGGCACTTCATGTAGACTCATCATAACATAGTCTGGGCATCGTTGAGAGTTGGCTCGCTTTGGAATATTTTCATTTGCCCTTAAGATCCCTCGAATAAGGATCTGTATGAATCTCTGAAGTGGCACAAATTTCCTTGCTCGATTTGTTGTTTTTGCAAGCACAACCTCCTTTAGATCCTCCCATATGCACTGAGCAAAGTCATAATGTTTATTGAATGCTATCCCATGAAAGATTCTCAAGCAGTGAATGCTGCATCTGTCAATCCCTGTATGCTTAGATGTCATACACCTATTGATGATCCCAAATAACGTATACCATTCGCCATTCAATCCATTTCTGTGAAACTTTGAGCTCTTCGCAAGTGGTTTTGAGTAGCCTAGGCAGATTAAATCATGAACCAGCTCTTCATCAGAAACAAAGTCTTCAAAATCTGCCAACTCAGGGAAATTCACAGTATCTATACGTCTTGGAAGAAACAAGTTATGACGCAGTCTTGCTAGGGTGATTTTCGTTTTGAACTGGTCAATTGTTACTTTGAAGTGGTGATTTCCGTCTGCGGGAACAAATTTGACAGTGTGCCAAAATTGTTGTAAGTACACTTGAGGAATAGACGGTTTGTATTGTAATAGATAACCTAGTGGATGACCTTTCAATATGTCCACTATGATAGGATGGCTTACTTTGATGACTTTGGTATCAAGACGATGATTATTGTCACGAAATGGAAGGCAATGTTTTGGTTTTACAAGTTGGTTATCAGGAATAATATGGGTTTGTGAGGAACGGGCTACAGAAGTTGATCGGACTGGGGTAGAGACGAGAGTATGGTTTGATGATGATTGAGCATCAGAGGAATTAGAATTTTGGGATTGTACAGGAGATGCCATTTGAATACCTGTAAAAATAAAATTCATGTTAGATTTACCAAGTACACAAAGTACAACCTTCAAAATGTAGAAAAACTTGTAACATTTTATCAGAAATTGCAATAACTTGTGATTTTCTGTTTAAAGCATCGGGATTCCTGACAATAATTGAAAAATTATTGAGAGAATTCCAAAGTCAATCGTTTAGAGACCAATGTTAGAAAAACACAAATTTGTAACAATTTCTTAAAAAAATGTGACATTTTTTCTGAAAACTTTAAAATTCTATACTTAGAAAAAAATTTCTGATGAATCTCGAATGAACCTATACAATTCTCGAATGACACTGTAATAATCTCGGGTGACACATGATACAACTCGAATGATATGTTCATAAAACTCGACCAAGTCTGTATACAACTCGAATGATGAGACTTCAAACTCGAATAATACACTATAAAACTCGAATGAAGAGTCTAGGAAACTTGAATAATACTCTGAAAAACTCTAATGAAGTTTGATTCAACTCGAATGAGTCTTGAAGTTTCTCGAATGAAGAAACATGAAACTCGATTAAGTCACAACAAAACACGAATGTTATATACATGAAACTCGAATGTAACATGTATTAAACTCGAATAGAAAATGAAATTCAACACCTAACTCGAATGACTAAGTCATTTTCTCGATTAACACAGAGTCTCAACTCGATTATGCTTGAAACACATGTTCTGAAAAATTTTCTAAGTATTACATCCACATATTTCTCGAATGAGTCATGATGCATCTCGAATTATGCTTAGATAAAACTCGAAAAACAATGCATCACAACTCGAATGACACTGTCACTCAACTCGAATGACTCTTTAAAAACTCGAATGTAACTGTTGATCAACTCGAATGAAGCTGTTGATCAACTCGAATGATACGTCAAAGAAACTCGAATGAAACTGTATTCGAGAAATGTATTTTCATGTTTTTCGACAAGTCTAAAACACACTGAATTTGAGGAATTTAATTTCAAGAAGCATTTTCAGTGTTTTAACACTTGAACCCCCTTCGAAAATGAATTTTAAACACATTTGTTTTACTGAACTTTGAACAAAAACAACTTTAAAGTTGTTAAAAATTCAAATTTCAGAAAAATCAAAAATGCGAAACTGTTCGATTGAAAAATTGATGATTGTGTGTGTGTGAATTGAAAATGACTTATGAAACTTCAGATTCATAGTCATATTGTCATTGTGGACAACAACACACACTTAATTTCAGTTTCAAGAATCATACATATGATTCACCATTAACGGCCAAGAACTCAAAATAAAAAGACAAACACATATTCACATTTGAACAAATACTCTGAAAATATGCACAAACAAACTGAAAAAAAAATAAAGAAAACCAAACTTTTACTCACAATTTCGATGAAAGAAAACCGTCGGTTGGTGGGTTTTTGAGTTTTCTTCAAAGTTAAGAAAGCTTGTTGGAGAAGATGAAGTTGATTTTCCGAAAAAAAATGATTTGAATTTGAAAATTCAAATTTATAGTCAAATTGAGCCGGCCCATTTGAATTTTTTCAATTTTAAACAACCCGGCCCATGTTTAAATTTTCTCAATATTAACATTCGGCCCATCTTCTATTTTAAATCACATTAGCCCACATACCTATTTTTCAAAAAAAATTGTGACAAAAAAAAAATAAAAAAAATCCATCAGCTCAAAAAAAATTTAAAATGAACTTAAAAAAAAATATATTTGAGAAAAAAAATTTCACATACACATCATAAAAAAATGAAAAACACACACAACAAAAAAAATTAAAATTATTAACAAAATGCGTTTGCTCCCCCTTGAATTTTTGAAAGTTGCTCCCCCTCAACTTATGATTTCAGTTTGCAGCTCTGCTCCCCCTACAAAATAACAGATAATTTTTATCAGATTTATGCAAAATCAGATAAAATGTTTTTCTGCTCCCCCTGCACATGACATTCCAGATCTCGTTAAATTCTCAAGTATGTAAACCTTTTATGAATCCTGAATTTAACATCAGATAAAAATCACTTAAAAAATGGAAATTTTAAAATTAAAATTTTGAAACTACTGAATTATTAAATCTTAACGATTCAACATACCCAATTTGTATACCAAAAAATTAAATCGTTTTTCATCTAACGCTTTGGTAAACAAATCAGCTAGTTGATATTCAGTAGGTACAAAATATAATTCTATATTTCCATTTTCTACATGATCTTTAATGAAATGATACCGAATGTCGATGTGTTTTGTTTTAGAATGTTGCACCCGGTTTGATGCAATAGCGATTGCACTCTGAGAATCACAGTATATTGGAATCTTCTTTGGTGTAAACCCGTAGTCACGTAGTTGGCTTTTCATCCACAACACTTGTGAACAGCAAGAAGATACAGCCACGTATTCTGATTCAGCTGTTGACAATGAAACACAGTGTTGTTTCTTGGATGACCAACATACGGGTTTGTCACCTAAGAATTGTACTGCTCCTGACGTACTTTTTCTGTCCATCTTATCACCTGCGTGATCAGCGTCAGAAAAAGCAGTCAGATGAAATGAAGACTCCCTAGGGTACCACAAACCAAGATTTGGTGTACCTTTGAGATATCTTAAAATTCGTTTTGCAGCAGTTAAGTGTGATTCTTTTGGATTTGCCTGATATCTAGCACAAACACATGTAGCAAACATAATATCTGGTCTACTGGCTGTTAAATACATTAATGACCCAATTATACCTCGATAATGGGTTACATCTACAGGTTTCCCTGAGATGTCCGCATCGAGTTTTGATTTTGAATCCGGAGCCATGGGAGTTTTCATAGGAGTACTATTGACCATGTTAAATTTCTTTAACATGTCTTGGATATATTTTGACTGATTGATAAAAATACCATCAGTCAATTGTTTTACTTGTAAACCTAAGAAAAAATTAATTTCCCCCATCATGCTCATTTCAAATTTCTGGGACATTAAAAACGCGAATTTCTTACAAAATTCAGGATTTGTAGACCCAAATATTATATCATCTACATATATCTGTATTACTATAATATCTGGCCCCTGACGTTTTATAAACAGAGTTGTGTCAACTGCACCTTTTGTAAATCCAAATTTCAACAGATGCACCTGTTTGTAGTGAATCCACATTTCAACAGATATGTTGAAAGTGCAGCATACCAAGCACGAGGTGCTTGTTTAAGGCCATACAGTGACTTATCCAAAATATATACATGATCAGGTTTCGAAGGATCAGTAAACCCTTCGGGCTGATATGTATATACTTCATCTGTTAGCTCCCCGTTTAAAAACGCAGTTTTGACATCCATTTGATATACTGTAAAATTTTTATGTGCGGCAAAAGCTAAAAACATCCTTATTGCTTCAATGCGTGCAACTGGTGCGAATGTTTCATCATAATCAATTCCCTCTTGTTGACTGTATCCTTTGGCCACGAGACGAGCTTTATTTCGAATAATGACGCCGTGTTCATCTTTCTTGTTCTTGAAGATCCACTTCGTGCCAATTATAGATTTGTCCTTTGGTCGCTCAACAAGTCGCCAGACCTTTAACCGTTCGAACTGGTTGAGTTCCTCTTGCATCGCCACAATCCAATCAGCATCCAGAAGGGCTTCTTTTACATTTTTTGGTTCAATCTTACTTAAAAAATTTGAAAATAAGCATTCATTTAATGTAGCCCTTCTGGTTTGGACTGATGACGATGGATCACCAATGATATTCTCTATTGGGTGATTTCTTGTCCACTTAACTGTATGTGGAAACGGTTCTATTGGGTCTTGGTTGGGATTGGAATCTACATATGGTTCGGGAGTGATTGCATATGTTGTAGGTGGAACATCGGAGGTAGGAGCTTCTGACTGTTCTGAAGTAATAGGGGTTTCAGAAGTATGTGGAGGTTCAATTGGTTGTACAGTCTCAGTAGTTGACTGCACCTTTGCTGTTGAAGCTTCTCCAGTTTCTTCTGAACTTTGTTGTTGAGATAGATCTGAAACTACGACTGGATCTTTAGTGATCCTGTCAGGCACCAAATTTTGAACATTAGATTTTGGAGTTTCAAAATAATCATCATAAAAGTTCTCAAACAACTTATTTAATTCATTTTGTTCAGCATTTTGTTTATTGGACTCCAAAGAAGTCTGCATGTTAGGTCCGGGTTCTGAACTGGTGTGTTCAGAAGCCATTATCATTCCTTCGTCAAATTTAACATTTACGCTCTCGTTGACTATCTTGGTTCTCTTGTTGTATATTCGGAAAGCAACCGATTCCTTTGAATACCCGATGAAGATTCCTTCATCCGCCTTTTGATTAAACTTTCCCAGATTGTCTTTATCATTCAATATAAAGCATCTGCAACCAAAGACATGGAAAAATTTAACATTAGGTATTCTTTTATTGATCAACTCATACGGAGTCTTTCCGAATCTTTTATTTATTATTGAACGGTTTTGTGTGAAACATGCTGTTGCAACCGCTTCTGCCCACAAGAACAATGGTAAATTGGAGTAGGCCAACATCGTCCTTGCTGCTTCCACTAGTGTCCGATTTCTTCTTTCAACGACACCGTTCTGTTGTGGAGTCCGAGCAGCTGAGAATTGATGTGTAACTCCAACTGAATTTAAGAACGAGTCCAATGATTTGTTCTTGAACTCTGTTCCATTGTCTGAGCGAATTGTCTGGATGGTGAGTTGTAACTTTACTTGTATTTTTCGGATGAAGTCAATGATAGATTCGGTGGCATCTGATTTGGATTTCAGGAAAAACACCCATGTGTATCGTGAGTAGTCATCAACTATCACCAATACATATCTTTTCTTATTTATACTCTGTACTCGCATTGGTCCACACAAATCCATATGCAGTAACTCTAATGCTCTTGTGGATGAATGTGCTGTTTTGGATTTGTGTGTGGCTTTTGTCATCTTTCCTTTTTCACATGCCGCGCATAGTTGCTCTTTTTGATATTTAAGCACCGGCAGCCCTTTAACTAATCCTCCTTTTGCTAGGTTGGTCAGTTCATTGAAATTTAGATGCGAAAGACGACGATGCCAAAGCCATGCTGTTTTGGATGTTGCTTTTGACAATAAGCAGACATCTTTCTTCAGATTGATCGAGGCTAGATCAATAGAGTACAGATTTGTTTTCCTGGTTCCTGCAAGAATTTCTTTTCCTTCTGCTGATTTGATGCTGCACCGATTGGCTTTAAAGTTGACTTCTAATCCCTTATCACACAGTTGTCTAATACTGAATAGATTATGACCAAGACCGTCAACATAAAAGACCTTTTGTATTGTGATTTTGTCATATTTCAGACTTCCATATCCCTTGATCGGACAAAACTGATCGTTTCCAAATCTTACCGTCCCACAGAACTTTTCTACAAAGTCCGTGAGTGTGTCTCGTTGTCCGGTCATGTGTTTGGAGCATCCCGAATCAAGGTACCATACATGGTTTACCTATAAAACGTAATAGCACATGAGGTACCCACTTGTAGTTGGGCACTTTAGTTTTAGGTACAACATGCATAGTATCTTTTGATTTGCTAACTGATATGGCTTTAGGCTTATCGTTTGAATTTATTTTAGGTACCCATTTCTGAATTGTTCTTTTGGGTATCCACTTTTGTACAATTCTCGGTGGAATTGTTTTTGAAGTTTTTATCTGTGGATCCTTTTGCTTGTCATACACAGGGTCCTTTTTCTTTGGTTGCCATACAAGCTTATTATGTTTCACAGTTTCAGACTTACAAACATAAGAATTCAAAGCAATTAATTTCGATCTTGAAAACTTAACACAAGAATTATTAACAAGTTTATTATTATTACAGACAGAATGTTCAATTTTGTTGTTTCTATCTGTAACAATTTTTCCTTTCACGCGCCATTCTTGTTTTATAATCTTGTTTTTCTCTTCTCTTTGCTTCTTTCGCCATACTTGTTTTCGCGACCCGTTCACAACGTTATCTGACATAAAAGAAGTTTGAGAATTAGAAGATTTAGATACTTGGTTTTTCTGTAACCTTTTCATACCTGTTGAAGATTTGGCTGTATGTGCCAAGGAGTTCGTTGATGAAGATGATTCACCCTTTTCAAAATTAGGAGACTTAACAAACAGTTTTGTTTTCTCCTTCTTTTGTTGCACTGATGGTGAATTTTCAGATGGTTTTAAAGAGTCTGTAGTCTTTCTTTACCAAATCTTTGATCTAATGAATTAATATCAGAGTGCATGAACAGATCAAATTCTTTTTCTGAATTTATAGAATCCATAGAAATAGATGAATGTGGATCAGACACATTTATGTTTTTAGACTTATCTTGCAACTTTTGTTCTAATTTTAGTAATTCAGACTTGAGTGTTCCATTCTCTGTCTCAAAACTTTTAATTTTCAATTCTAAATCAGAATTTATCTGTTCTAAAATTGAATTTGGTAAATATAGTTTTTGAGACTGAGTTGGTAATTCAGACAAATCCTTTTCAGAATAAGTTTGAATGTACTCTTCTTTAGTATCAACAATGTTGCTGATTTCATTTATCTTGGTATAGTCAACATAATTTTGCATTTTGTCTGATCTTGACCTTTTGATTTCTTCACTTGATTCTACTTCTTCAGATGCTTTCAAGAATGTCATTTTTAATCCTAAATTCATGTATCTGACATCATATAATGTTGGTGAATTTGTTATAGCTTTTGTCAGATACTTAGGATTTTCCCAACCAATACCAGATTTAGAGTTATAAAACTCTGTATCTTTTGGTTGATTTAGATATATTGTTTGATCTATTTGCCCTCTTTTAATAAATTCATCCTCCATCTTTTTTATTTTCTCATAAAGTTTAGTTCTTTCTTCAAATA
>JAANYP010006450.1:0-108227 GCA_020465985.1 Centrapalus pauciflorus
GCTCTTCAAGAAGATTACCCATGTAAACCTGGAGAACTCATTAACCATTACTAGAGTGTATCTTCTTCCTCCTAGACTTGGGACATTGACTGGTCCAAACAAGTCCATGTGGATTAAGAAGAGAGGAGTATCAATAGAAAAATTATGCTTGGATTTAAAAGATGATTTACTCTGCTTGTCTTTCTCACAAGCTGTGCAGAGTCTGTCCTTAATAAAGGTCATAGAAGGCAAACCTGTTACCAACTCTTTCTTACAGAGTTTGTTGATATTCTTGAAGTTCAGGTGTGACAGCCTTTTGTGCCATAACCAGTTTAGATCTGCATTGGTTCCTGTGAGAAAGCAGGTTTCAGTTGTGGGATCAGCAGATTTCATGTCCACAACATATACACCTTTCTTTCATTGAGCACACAGCACAACTTTGCCTTGGGGATCCAATATGTAACCCAGGTGCTCAGCAAAGTTAACCTTGTAGCCAGCATCACATAGTTGACTTATGCTAACAAGGTTATGTTTCAGCCCAACCACATAGGCTACTCTTTTGAACACTACGGCACCAGCTTTAAGAGTTCCATATCCCTCAGTGGATCCCTGTACATTGTCACCAAAAGTGACTTTTGGCCCATTTTCAGGCCTTACATCATTCAGCAGGTCCTTGCAACCTGTCATGTGCCCTGAGCAGCCACTGTCTAAGTACCAAACCTGGGATGGTTGTTTGTCCTGCAGAATGTCATAGGAAAACATTAGTTACATTTAGGGGAACTCATCATAGTGATGAGTTCTCCTACTTCATCAACATGTGTTGATGGGCTAGTAATATCCACATTAATATTTCCTATTTGAATGGTATCAGTTTGGATACCACTCTCATTGACTAAGTTACTTCCAACACTGCTTGTTTTAGCAATGATGGAACTAGCAGAGTCAACAGGCCTCATGTCCTCAGTTTCAGGACAGTCTTTGGCCATGTGTGTCTTCTTTCCACATTTATAGCATTTTCTCTTTTTGGCCTTTTTGGAAGAAGAGCTTTCAGAAACACATTCTGAATTATTTCTGTTGATTTTATCAGCAGGTTTAGCAAACTTATTACTATTTTTCGATGAATCAACAGCTTGGGTGGAAGTCACAATAGCAACAGCTTTGCCTGTTTCTTCTTTCCTCTTTTTGGGAGGACAGCTGTCAAAAACAAGAAGCTTGATTGGTTTTTGACCTTCCACAGGTTTGGGAAACTTATTCCCAGATTTCTCAGGCTAAGCAATGGCTTTGCCTTTGTCCTTACTGAGATGTGATTGATGCTGCCTATCAGCATAGTCGTTGTTTCTCGTTTTGAAAGACTTATTTTCGTTTATAACCAGTTTTCCACTATGATTCAAAAACTTATTTGAAACCGCAGCAGATTTGCTTTCAACATCAGACTTACCCTTGTTGAAAGCAGGTTACTTACCTTTTGAAAACTTATTTTCAAAATGTTTAGCATCAAAAGGATTAACATGTCTCTTACCATCAGCTTTGGACCCAGAGCCTGTTTTGTCAACAAGTCTAATGTCCACGGCTGCAGTTTGAACATGTTTTCCTTTCTTTTGCTTGTGTGAATCAACATAGCACTTAGCAGGCTGATTTGATGGAGAACACATTCCATCATCAGCTTTTGGGGCTTTTTCACACAAGCTGTCAGTATTTTGAGGCCTAACACACCAGTTTGTTGAGACTAGATTTCCATTAACTTTCTGGATGAAAGTGATGGGAAGCTCACCAAGAGTGGATAAGTCATCTTTCAGATTATTGATCTCAACAATAGAAGCTGCTGTGTCAAGATCCCCTCCAAGATAGGCTTGGATTTGTGCAGGGATCTGCTGACTTATGCAATGGCTGACTTTTTGTGCTGATCGGCACCAAGAGTCAACTATCTTTTGAAGCTTTGCATGTTTTACATCTGTTTCTCTCTTTTCTTCCAGTAAAATGGAGTTGATGTGTTTTAGTTCATCAAGCTCAGTTTCCAACTTATGGAAACTGTCCAGTTTACCAGATTTAATTTCAAGATCAGTTTTAAGCTTAGAGATTTCAGATAGTAAAACATTATGCTTCTCAACAGCAGCTTTTAAATCAACCAGCATATACTCAAACATTTTTACTTTTTCATCAGAACTGTAAGCCATAAAATTTTGTACCTTGTACATCATTGTAGGGTTCCAGTTCTCCAAGCTGCTGAAGGCTTCAGCTTCAGCCAAGTCCTGTTTGAAATTGCTAGTTGGGACATCAGTATTGGCCATCAGACAATTGTTGTCTTCTTCATCTGAGGATGAATCAGACTCCTCCCAGTCACATGTCTCTGCCATCAGTCCCTTTTGCTTGTTGGAAGCCACAGAGTTTTCCAACTTTTTCAGCTTAGCCATGGCCATAAGGTACTTAACCCTATAGCCATCGTCCCTGTTAGTCTTGTATGGTTTGGAAGACTGTCCAACAGCTTTTGACACACAGTCAGCAGCTATATGGCCAGTTTTGCCACATTTGAAGCACTCAGCTTTAGACTTATTAAATGCCTTTTTCTTGACAGCATTTGAGTTCCCCTACAGCATATTTCTTCCAAACCTCTTCTTGTTGAACCTTTTGACAAGCATTGCTATCATCTGCTCATCATCAAGCTCAGCAAGATCTGCACTGTCTTCCTCATCAGACATTTCCTCTCTTTCATCATCAGCCTGTTGATCAGGTTGTGTGAACACATCACATACCTGCCCAACAGGTTGTCTCACGCTGGCCACTAAGGCAGCACCTCTCTTGGACATTTCCAAGGCATTTCTCTTCTGCTGCCTTGACTGCTTATCATTTAGTAAGGATCCATATAAGTTTACAAGATCCATACCTTTGATGGTACCTGAATTTCTCAAGATGGTAGAAAAGTAGTTCCACTCTTCAGGCAAGATGTCCAAGAACTTGTTCACCAGGGTCAGGCTGTCCTTTGTGATCCCAACAGCTTTGAGATCATTAACAAGAGCAGTAAACCTGGTGTAGGTTTCTGTGAGTGTCTCATTTGGTTTTGCAAAGAAGAGTTCATACTGTCTAACAAGATTGTTAATCCTGTTGTCCAGTGTGATTGTGGGTCCATCATAGACGGTACACAAAGTATCCCACATCTCCTTTGCAGTCTTCATCTTCTCAACCTGTTTGAACACATCATCAGGCAGAGAGATAACCAGGTTATTCCTGGCCTTTGCATCCAGAGCAACCAGTCTTTTGTCTTCATCAGACCATTGAGCTTTGGCCTTCTCAAAGGTTCTGATTTCAGGAGCTGCTCCTTCAACAGCAGGAGTTATGGTAGTAACAGAAGTTGGCACATAGGGACCTTCCATTACTATCTCTGGTAGTTGTACATCCAGATTCTCTAAATAGAGCATCATTCTGCACTTCCAGCCAGAGAAGTTCTGATGATTGAACTTTGGGGGTTTGGCCATTGACCCATTGTCATAGTAGGATGAGGAATTTGCAGCACTGTTGTCCATGGGAAAGTAGGGAGAATAAGAGATCTAGAGTTGACACACACTCTATCTGCTCTGATACCAGTTGTAGGTCCCAAAAGGTTTCCCAAGTGTATAGTTCTAAGCTGTAGAGGGGGGGTGAATACAGCTATTTAAAACTTAACAATCTTTTTCTCAATGTTTGTGTATATTATTAACAAGTGTTAATTACAAACAAGCTTGAATGCAGAAAGGTTCAAGCTGATATGACAGATACAACAGTTGTTCAACTAATCTAAGACATACTCAGACTAGATACAATGACTATGCTCACTTAGATGCACTCACTGTTTTTACAAGACTCAGATGGATAGCTTACACATGAACATCTTAGACACACTCTACTGTTTTATATAAGCAGACTTGCATGCATGGAATAACACACATCAATGCACGTTCTGATTTCACACTCTTAATATCTCATTATCCTTAGAAGCTTCCTTTTATACTCAAAAGGAGAATCTCAGTGAAGCTTCTTCATTGGACAGGTGAGATAGTGGAGAGTCTTTCCAAATGGACAAACACCTTTCTGCATGTTCTGATAAAGTATCTTTGTCTTCACATGGCAGAATATTTGTCTCTTCCTTTTTGTCACTGTTGCATAACGCTTTAACCAAAAGAGGAATGTCAACTTTGCATCTTTCTTCTTTTGTTAATGCCATTTTGGTATATGAAAAGGTCTGTCACCCTTTTCAAATATCCGTTTGTCTTCATGTAATCAGAATAGCGTGGGCAGGCTGTGCTGTTCTGTTTTCCACTTTGTCTTCGACTTGTAAACTGATCTTGTAGCCAAAAGCAATACATGAGGACTTGGAAACATATTCCATAAAAGTGTTTAACCTGTTCACAAAGAACAGGCTCTGTTCACAAAGAACAGAACACTTGTAAACTGCCCAAGCTGCTTAATAGAACAGAGCAGCGTAGACAGTTTATGTCCAGCCTGTTCAGCAGATTGAACAGTTTGGACAAACTGCCTTTGTTGCAACTTATGCAACATGGTAAACAGCTTTGCGCTGATATTGCAAATCACTTTCAGGTTTCAATAAGGCATATAACAGGCCTGAAATTCAACCTTCAAGTGCATCAACAGGTTTGATTAAAAATCTCCCCCTCAGATGTACAGCAGGTTTGACTGAGGCCTTTTTGTGCCTAACAGTAACCCAGGTGCTCATCAAAGTTAACCTTGTAGCCAGCATCACACAGTTGACTTATGCTAACAAGATTATGTTTCAGCCCAGACACATAGGCTACTCTTTTGGATACAGCAACACCAGCTTGAAGAGTTCCATATCCTTCTGTGGATCCCTGGACATTGTCACCAAAGGTGACTTTTTGCCCTTTTTCAGGCCTGAAATCACTCAACAGATCCTTGCAACCTATCATGTGGCCTGGGCAGCCGCTGTCCAAGTACCAAACCTGGGATGGTTGTTTGACCCTCAGAGTGTGATGGGAAATATTAGTTATTTTTAGGGGAACTCATCATAAGGATGAGTTCTCCTACTTCATCAACATTTGTTGATGGACTAGTAATATCAACACTAATATTTCCTATTTGGATTGTATCAGCTTGGATACTATCCTCATTGAACATGTTACTTCCAACACTGCTGGTTTTTGCTGTGAAGACCTTCCCTTACGGGGCAGTCCTCAGAGTCTAGGTCCCACATCATGCAACACGATATCAATCATAACTAAGATAGAGTAATTTAAGTTGCGGAATTTCAGATTACAAGTACAAACATTAGGATAAGTTTAATACAATTTTAGTTCAGATTACAATTTTTAAAATTAACTAATAAAGGGTACCATCTAATCTAATACATGTCATCATATGATCAATTCAAATCTACCCAGACCACCACAAGTATCTTCTGCCAATCAGTACCGAAGGGTTTTGTTGAGTAGTGGTCTATAGAATACTTCAATCTTGATCTTGTAAGACCTAAGAACTAGGTCCTGCAGGTGACTTTCCTTTATCTTTTCCTGTAAAAAGGTCAAATAGCAACTGTAAGCAAAGCTTAGTGAGAATATAGATTTTCAGATTACATGCATAAATCAAGCGGATCATGGGTCAAAGCGTGATATGTTTGGACTGCCGCTACAGCCACTCAATGATTGAGACATAGAACTCAGGGAATCGGATGATGTTCAGCCCACGCCCACGCTTTTAGTGGAAGCTATCCACTCATGCTGGGCTAGCTACCAGCGGTCTTCATGGGGGAACATCGGAATATCAATACCAAGTTCAATAGAACTGGTGACATAGCTAGGTCTAGAACAATAGACCGATAAAGCTAATTATTCTAAGCTGAATCAATATGTCAAATGATGCGATCAATAAAGAAAGCATAGTGATCAAAGTCATGATAGCAATAACATATGAAATGAACTATAAGTACAATTGTCATGTGAAATAATAAGTCAAATTAGCTATCATGATCCACAGGGCATCACCGAACCATGGTGTGCACAGGTCACAATCCAGCTGAGCATTCATGAATGTCAAATAAACTGTTATCAACAATATATCTCAATCGGAAGTCTAGCATGAAAAACTGAATATCTATAACTCAATGTTTCTGGAGTCTTTATCTAGCAGATTTATAATCCACCTCCTGGGTTATCCCAGGATTTATCTTTAATCTTTCTGAACTCTGGCTTTGCCTTTTCTAATCAGTGACCCACTTTCAGTATTCTTTAAATCTGTGTTCAGGATTTAACTGAACCTGTCCAGAATAATTTTACATCATTGTCAATTTCATAATCCTTTAGCTTTAAAATCTTTATATTCTTATTTTCATCTGATTCTGATAACTGATAATTCTTTATTCTTCCATCTTGGATTCATGATTCTTGTATTTATATAATAGTATTTAGTTGTGATGTTAAAATATAAAATCAAAGGGCACGGATTCGGATCCTTTAATTTCGGACCATCCGGATTGGTCATCCGAATTCGGACCAATCCGGACCATACACCCGGATTCGGACATATCCGAAATGGGTCAACCGGATTCGGACCGGGCTGAACCGAAATGGCTATATCTGAATTACATCATCCGAAGGAGATCCGAAAAGTACCATCCGAATTTCGACATTAGATCCGAACCAGGGTTTCATCCGAATTCGGACTCAGCCGAATTCGGATCCCATATGTTCATATTTTCCAGATTTTGTTCTTATTGTTCTTCACTTTTATGCATACGAGTTTTTCATATAAATTCACAAAATTCAATTTTATTAACATGCAACTATATATAAAGTTATATTATCATTATTAGGTTGATTTTATATCATTTTTCTTATCAAAAACATCACAAATTCATCAAAATCATCCAACTTATATATTTTTGGTCAAGAACACAAGTTTTCACAAATGTTCCGATTTCCTCATTATTTGGATGATCCAAGCCACAAATTTTGTTTCTATAGCTTTTATATACTTCATTTCATTATAATCAACTAAAATCTTACACATGCATTACAAATTCCATGTTTTAAATTTCTTGGTTTCGGTTTCACACAAAACCGAATTAAACATACATATATTTCAAATTTAAAGGATTATTACCTCGAATCTTTGTAGTTTGATGATGTTGATTGATTGTTGTAACTCCTTATTGCATTGATTCTTCAATTAATGGACAATTTGTAAGAATTTTGATCAATTTGATGAGGATACCGTAGATGAGAGAAAAGAGAAGAGAGAGAGTAGAGAGAGAGTGTGTCAAAACTTTTAAGTGTAGATAATGATCTTTAAAACCATTAATTTAGTTAAAACATATCAATTTGATTATTTGACAATTTTACCCCCTTATACTTCTGTATAATTTATCTTTTTAAATCTTAATCATCTTTAATAATTATAACATAAATATAATTTAATCAAATAATCTTATTCTTAATTAAATTAGAAGACAATTAATGTAATTAAAGTACATTATTGGATCAAACGTAGAAATTAAGATTAAGTCAAAAGCTAGGTTGTTACAGAATGGGCTCCACCACGCATAAACTTCGTCCTCGAAGTTAGCTATGTTCGAACAGACTTGGATACGTTGCTTTCATGACATCTCTCGATTCCCAAGACTGATGCGAACCCTTGTGGTGTTTCCACTGGACGAGCACCATCTGTATCTCTTTATTACGAAGCTTTTTGGTCTTCGAGTCCAGAATACATTCTGGCTCTTCAACCACTCGAAGCTTCTCATCAATTTGCACATTAACGTGTGGTATCTGAACTTCTCTCTCATCAGCTAGGCTCTTTCGTAGATGACTAACATGGAATACAGGATGTATTCCAGCTAAGTCAGTTGGCAGTTCAAGACGGTAAGATTGGTTCCCTACCTTTTCAACGATCTTGAACGGGCCGATGAATCTCGGAGCTAGCTTATTCCTCTTTATGAACCGAACCACATTTTTCATTGGGGATACCTTCAACATCACCCAATCGTTAACTGCAAAACTGATCGATCTGTGACGATTATCGTAATACGACTTCTGCCTGCTTTGAGCTTCAAGGATGTTCCTTCTAACAAGTTGAATCTTATCATGAGTCAACTGTAGAAGGGCAGGACCTGCTAAAGGCGATTCACCTGTTTCGCGCCAACAGGTGGGAGTTCTGCACTTTCGTCCATATAAAGCTTCAAAAGGAGCCATCTTAATCGTGGAATGATAACTGTTGTTGTATGAGAATTCGACCAAGGATAAATGGTCATCCCAGTTACCACCCAGATCAAGAACGCAGGCACGGAGCATATCTTCCAGAGTTAGGATAGTGCGTTCACTTTGGCCATCTGCATTAGGGTGATAAGCTGTACTCATTGAGATTCGAGTACCCAACCCGTCTTGCAGTGCTTTCCAAAATCTCGAAGTGAAACGACTATCACGATCAGAGACGATAGATTCTGGCACACCGTGACGTGAAATAACTTCGGTGATGTACATCTGTGCCAATCTATCAAGGGAGTATGTCTCTTTCATCGGTATGAAATGTGCTGACTTCGTTAATCGATCCACGACTACCCAGATGGAGTCGTGTTGTCTCTTGGTCTTTGGCAATTTCGTGACAAAGTCCATGGTTATATGCTCCCACTTCCACTCGGGAATTGGCAGTGGTTGCATATCCCCGAAGGGCTTCTGGTGTTCTGCCTTAACCATTTGACACACTATGCAGCTTTCAACGAATTGACCGATGTCTTTCTTCATTCCTGGCCACCAATAATCCGCTTTCAGATCGAAATACATCTTTGAGCTGCCAGGATGAATGGATAACTTGGACTGATGGGCTTCGGATAGAAGAGTGTTGCGAATAGAACCATATTTAGGAATCCAGATTCGGTTTCCTTTGAGACATTGAAGTCCCAAATGATTCATAGACAGAAATTGAAGTTGCCCTTTGAGATTTTCATAACAGATGTTCTCTTCTTTCAAGGCTTCAGCTTGAGCAGATTTAATATCTTCAATGAGATCAGAAGAGAATACAATTGGAGTCAGGGCATAGCAACACTTTTCCGGATAGACTTTTCTACTCAATGCATCCGCGACCACATTGGCTTTGCCGGGATGATATAGGATCTCGCAATCATAGTCCTTGATAAGCTCCAAGGACCGACGCTGTTTCATGTTTAGATCCTTTTGAGTAAAAAGATGTTTGAGGCTTTTATGGTCGGTGTAAAGTTGACACCGAGTCCCATAGAGATAATGCCGCCAGATTTTTAATGCAAAGGTAATGGCAGCCAACTCAAGATCATGAGTTGGTGCACTTTTCTCATAATCCTTTAATTGCCTTGAAGCGTAGGCAATGACTTTTCCCTTTTGCATGAGGACACATCCTAAACCAGTACCAGATGCATCGCTATAGACAACGAAATCATCATTGCCTTCTGGTAAGGCTAGGATTGGCGCTTGAACGAGTTTCTGCTTCAGAATGTCGAATGCCTCTTGCTGTTTATCGGCCCATACGAAAGGTGTATTCTTTCGTGTTAGCATTGTAAGTGGCACAGCAATCTTCGAAAAGTCCTTAATGAATCGCCGGTAGTAACCAGCCAATCCAAGGAAACTTCTGATTTCGGAGGCATTGCGAGGCGTTTGCCATTTTTGAACGGCCTCGACTTTGGATGGATCAACGGAGATGCCTTCGCCAGATACAACATGGCCAAGGAATTGAATCTAAAAAGAAATCAAAAGTAGAATTCAAGTTTTGAAACAACGAACGCTTTAAGAAATAACTCGAGACAATGTAAGATTTTTACCTGTCTGAGCCAAAACTCGCACTTTGAGAATTTTGCATAGAGTCTTTCATTTCTCAATAACTCTAGCAATTGACGTAGATGAACAATATGATCAGCCTCCGTTTTGGAGTAAATCAGAATATCGTCTATGAATACGATAACTGACTTATCCAGCATTGGTCTGCACACTCGATTCATGAGGTCCATGAACGCCGCTGGTGCATTCGTTAATCCGAAAGGCATTACGAGAAATTCGTAATGACCATATCTTGTTCGGAAGGCTGTCTTTGGAATATCCTCCTCTTTAACTTTTAGCTGATGATACCCAGAACGAAGATCGATTTTTGAGAAATAGCTGGCTCCTTGTAGCTGATCAAATAGATCATCAATTCTGGGCAGAGGATATTTATTTTTAATTGTGACTTTGTTCAACTCACGATAGTCAATGCACATTCGGAGAGTTCCGTCTTTCTTCTTTACGAACAAGACAGGTGCACCCCACGGAGATGAACTCGGTCGGATAAATCCCTTCTCTAACAGATCTTGCAATTGCTTTGACATTTCCTGCATTTCTGCAGGCGCAAGTCTGTAGGGGGCTTTAGCGATGGGAGCCGCACCAGGAACTAAGTCGATCCCGAATTCAACTTGTCGTTCCGGTGGCACTCCAGAAATGTCGTCAGGGAATACGTCTGGGAACTCACAGACGATCGGAATATCATACACTGATTTCTTGTTGGCTTCCGGGGTGGATTCAGACGAGACATAACAAAGATAAGATTCGTGACCCTTAGAAAGATATTTACGCGCTTTCTCAACCGATATAAAACAATGAGCACCTTTACGCTTGTCGCCTTTAATCTCTAACACTCGGCCGTCTGAAGTCTTGATTCGGATGATTCTGCGGTTGCAGACAATAGTAGCCTCGTTGTTCGTTAACCAATCCATGCCGACGATGACGTCGAATTCTTTTATCGGTATCGGGATAAGATCGAGGTTAAATACAACGTGATTAACGAGTAAGGTGCAATTTCGATAAACGGAATCAGCCACAACGTAATTGTTACTGGCTGTCTCTATGTCAAGTATAACAGGAAGCTTTGAAGGAAACATAGATAATCTTTGCGCAAAAGTAGTCGAGATGTATGAACGGCTTGCACCGGAGTCGAATAACACACGTGCAGGTATTGAGTTTAATAAAAACGTACCGGTAACCACATCCGGGGTTTCTTTCGCTTCCTCCGCCGTTATTTGGAAGGCGCGGGTCCTAACAGTTGGAGTTGCAGCTGAGCTTTTCATTGTAGAACCTCCAACTGATGACTGTGATTGACCTCGTTGTCCACTGTGGCACTGATACATGAAGTGACCACGCTTTCCGCATTTAGCACAACCAAGACCTCGTTGGGGGCACTCTTCTCTGCTATGGCCGATTCGGCTACACACATAACACGTGACATCGTCTGGATTACACAATCCCATATGCGATTTTCTGCATCTCTTGCAGAACCGTGGTTCATTTGTAAGCGAATAAGCTTGGACTTTCTGTGGCGAACTGTATTGCTGAGATTGTTGGGGTTGCTGGGACTGAGACTTGTTGGGCTTAAAGAATCTGCCAAATCTTTGCTTCTTTGGGGGAGATGGACATGTCGGGTTCATTGATGGAGCGTAGAGTTGATCGCCGTACTCTAAATATCCCCTTTCAATTTGCCTTGCCGCTTCAACCATTTCGAGATACGAATTGTACTTTATTGCGCTCATTGGGTGTCGATATTTCGGGTTAAGTCCTCCACGAAATCGGTTCATCTTCCTTTCTTCCGTAGCTACCTGATATGAAGAATATCCACAGAGCCGTGAAAATTCATGCTCGTACTCGTCTACAGTCTTGGTGCCTTGGGTTAACTGCATCAGTTGAACCTCCATCTTGTCTTGTTGGTCAGCAGGACAATACTTCGCGTTGAACATTTCAAGAAACTGGTCCCATTCTAGAGTCTGGATGACCTCCTCACCATAAATACTTCTATGGGTCTTCCACCAGGCACGGGCAGCACCCACGAACAGAGCAGATGCATAACTCACTTTCTTGGACTCCAAGCAATCGGAGATTCTGAAAATTTCTTCAGTGTGACTTATCCAATCCATCGCCTGGATTGGGTTGACTGTACCCTCGAAGTTAAGGGCACCGCTAGCTTTAAAATCCTTGAACTTACAGCCTTTCGGCTATTCAATTTGGGCATTCGGAGTAGAGTTATCAGAATCAGATTCATCGTTCTGGATTTGTTTATCTTTTCTTTTGTTCTCTTTGTCAGCGCGTCTTTTTGCTTCGGCCTCATCTCTAGCCTGAAGCTGTTCTTGCATATACTTATTTTGTTGTTCAGAATGTTGGGCTAGTAGTTGTTGCATCATTTCATACATTTGTTGTGGGTTCATGTTGCTTGGTATGTCACCTGATCCTGATCCTGACATCTTCTACTGAAAATTAAAATCAATTAACTATCAGTTTATAGACTTAGATCTATGTACCCTTTTCCCATCCTAACAGTCTGTACATCCTATCTCAGTTCAAACCACCTAGATGATTGATACATATGTATTGCTTCAGTTTGAGATCAAGTATACTCACGTAATACTTGATTCACTCAAACTATGGGCTCTGATACCATCCTGTGAAGACCTTCCCTTACGGGGCAGTCCTCAGAGTCTAGGTCCCACATCATGCAACACGATATCAATCATAACTAAGATAGAGTAATTTAAGTTGCGGAATTTCAGATTACAAGTACAAACATTAGGATAAGTTTAATACAATTTTAGTTCAGATTACAATTTTTAAAATTAACTAATAAAGGGTACCATCTAATCTAATACATGTCATCATATGATCAATTCAAATCTACCCAGACCACCACAAGTATCTTCTGCCAATCAGTACCGAAGGGTTTTGTTGAGTAGTGGTCTATAGAATACTTCAATCTTGATCTTGTAAGACCTAAGAACTAGGTCCTGCAGGTGACTTTCCTTTATCTTTTCCTGTAAAAAGGTCAAATAGCAACTGTAAGCAAAGCTTAGTGAGAATATAGATTTTCAGATTACATGCATTAATCAAGCGGATCATGGGTCAAAGCGTGATATGTCTGGACTGCCGCTACAGCCACTCAATGATTGAGACATAGAACTCAGGGAATCGGATGATGTTCAGCCCACGCCACGCTTTTAGTGGAAGCTATCCACTCATGCTGGGCTAGCTACCAGCGGTCTTCATGGGGGAACATCGGAATATCAATACCAAGTTCAATAGAACTGGTGACATAGCTAGGTCTAGAACAATAGACCGATAAAGCTAATTATTCTAAGCTGAATCAATATGTCAAATGATGCGATCAATAAAGAAAGCATAGTGATCAAAGTCATGATAGCAATAACATATGAAATGAACTATAAGTACAATTGTCATGTGAAATAATAAGTCAAATTAGCTATCATGATCCACAGGGCATCACCGAACCATGGTGTGCACAGGTCACAATCCAGCTGAGCATTCATGAATGTCAAATAAACTGTCATCAACAATATATCTCAATCGGAAGTCTAGCATGAAAAACTGAATATCTATAACTCACTGTTTCTGGAGTCTTTATCTAGCAGATTTATAATCCACCACCTGGGTTATCCCAGGATTTATCTTTAATCTTTCTGAACTCTGGCTTTGCCTTTTCTAATCAGTGACCCACTTTCAGTATTCTTTAAATCTGTGTTCAGGATTTAACTGAACCTGTCCAGAATAATTTTACATCATTGTCAATTTCATAATCCTTTTTAAAATCTTTATATTCTTATTTTCATCTGATTCTGATAACTGATAATTCTTTATTCTTCCATCTTGGATTCATGATTCTTGTATTTATATAATAGTATTTAGTTGTGATGTTAAAATATAAAATCAAAGGGCACGGATTCGGATCCTTTAATTTCGGACCATCCGGATTGGTCATCCGAATTCGGACCAATCCGGACCATACACCCGGATTCGGACATATCCGAAATGGGTCAACCGGATTCGGACCGGGCTGAACCGAAATGGCTATATCCGAATTACATCATCCGAAGGAGATCCGAAAAGTACCATCCGAATTTCGACATTAGATCCGAACCAGGGTTTCATCCGAATTCGGACTCAGCCGAATTCGGATCCCATATGTTCATATTTTCCAGATTTTGTTCTTATTGTTCTTCACTTTTATGCATACGAGTTTTTCATATAAATTCACAAAATTCAATTTTATTAGCATGCAACTATATATAAAGTTATATTATCATTATTAGGTTGATTTTATATCATTTTTCTTATCAAAAACATCACAAAATCATCAAAATCATCCAACTTATATATTTTTGGTCAAGAACACAAGTTTTCACAAATGTTCCGATTTCCTCATTATTTGGATGATCCAAGCCACAAATTTTGTTTCTATAGCTTTTATATACTTCAATTCATCATAATCAACTAAAATCTTACACATGCATTACAAATTCCATGTTTTAAATTTCTTGGTTTCGGTTTCACACAAAACCGAATTAAACATACATATATTTCAAATTTAAAGGATTATTACCTCGAATCTTTGTAGTTTGATGATGTTGATTGATTGTTGTAACTCCTTATTGCATTGATTCTTCAATTAATGGACAATTTGTAAGAATTTTGATCAATTTGATGAGGATACCGTAGATGAGAGAAAAGAGAAGAGAGAGAGTAGAGAGAGAGTGTGTCAAAACTTTTAAGTGTAGATAATGATCTTTAAAACCATTAATTTAGTTAAAACATATCAATTTGATTATTTGACAATTTTACCCCCTTATACTTCTGTATAATTTATCTTTTTAAATCTTAATCATCTTTAATAATTATAACATAAATATAATTTAATCAAATAATCTTATTCTTAATTAAATTAGAAGACAATTAATGTAATTAAAGTACATTATTGGATCAAACGTAGAAATTAAGATTAAGTCAAAAGCTAGGTTGTTACATTTGCAATGTTGGAACTAGCAGAGTCAACAGGCCTCATGTCCTCAGTTTCAGGACAGTCTTTGGCCATGTGTGTCTTCTTCCCACATTTATAACATTTTCTCTTTTTGATCTTTTTAATAGAAGTACTTCCAGAAACACATTCCGAATCATTTTTGTTGATCTTTTCAGCAGTTTTAGCAAACTTATTACTGTTTTTAGAAGAATCAACACTTTGAGTGGAAGGCACAATTGCAACAGCTTTACCTGTATCCTCCTTCCTCTTATAGGAGGACAGGTATCAAATATAGGAAGTTTGATTGGCCTTTGACCTTCCACAGGTTTGGGAAACTTATTCCCAAATTTCTCAGGTTGAGCAATGGCTTTGCCTTTGCCCTTACTGAGATGTGATGGATGTTGCCTATCAACATAATCACTACTTTTGGTTTTGAAAGAGTTACCTTTATTTATAACCAATTTTCCACTATGATTTAAAAACTTATTTGAAATCACAGCAGATTTACTTTCAACATGAGACTTACCCCTGTTGAAAGCAGGCTGCTTACCTTTTGAAAACTTTTACTCAAAATGATCAGCATCAAAGGGATTAACAGGTCTTTTTCCATCAGCTTTAGACCCAGAGCCTGTCTTGTTAACAGGTTTAGTGTCCAAAGCTGCAGCTTGAGCTTGTTTTCCCTTCTTTTGCTTGTGTGAACCAGCTGAGCACTTAGCAAACTGATTTGATGGAGAATACATTCCATCATCAGTTTTTAGTGCTTTTTCACAGGAAGCTGTCAGTGTTTTGAGGCCTGACAAACCTATTTGATGAGATTAGCTTGCCGTTTACTTTCTGAATGAAGGTACTTGGAATCTCACCAAGAGTGGATAAGTCTTTTTCCAGATTATTTATCTCAACAATTGATGCTGCTTTGTCAAGATCCCCTCCAACATAGGCTTGGATTTGAGCAGGAATCTTTTGACTGATACAATGATTGACTTTTTGTGCAGATTGGCACCAAGAGTCAACAATCTTTTGAAGCTTGGCATGTTTTGTGTCTATTTCTCTCTTTTCTTCTAATAAAAATGGAATTGATGTGTTTTAATTCATCAAGTACAGGTTCTAACTTATGGAAGCTATCCAGTTTACTAGTTTTTATTTCAAGATCAGTTTTTAGCTTGGAGATTTCAGACAACAAAACATTATGCTTCTCAATAGCAGGTTTTAGATCAACAAGCAGATATTCAAACATTTAAACTTTTTCATCAGAACTGTAAACCATAAAAATTTGTACCTTATACATCATTGTTGGGTTCCAGTTCTCCAAGCTGCTGAGAGCCTCAGCTTCAGCCAGGTCTTGTTTGAAGTTGCTTGTTGATGGGACATCGGTGTTTGCCATCAGACAGTTGTTATCTTCTTCATCTGAAGATGAGTCAGATTCCTCCCAGTCACATGTCTCAACCATGAGTCCCTTTTGCTTGTTGGAAGCCACTGAGTCTTCCAACTTCCTCAGCTTAGCCATGGCCATTAGGTACTTAATCCTATAGCCATCGTCCCTGTTTGTCTTGTATGGTTTAGATGAGGAGCCAACAGCTTTAGACACACAATCATCAGCTATATGGCCTGTTTTGCCACATTTAAAGCACTCAGCCTTAGTTTTATCAAATGCCTTCTTTTTTATGGCACCTGACTTCTTCTGCAGCATTCTTCCTCCAAACCTCTTCTTGTTGAATTTTTTGACAAGCATTGCAATCATTTGCTCATCATCTAATTCAGCAAAATCTTCACAGTCTTCCTCCTCAGACATTTCTTCCCTTTCATCATCAGCCTGTTGATCAGGTTGTGTGAACACATCACACACCTGACCAGCAGGTTGTCTCACGCTGGCCACTAAGGCAGCAGCTCTTTTGGACATCTCCAAGGCATTTCTTTTCTGTTGCCTTGTCAAGACCTCCCCTTACGGGGCAGTCCTGAATGACAAGGTCCCAAGGAGCAATACAGCATCAATCAAAACTAAGATAGATTAATAAAGTGCGGAATTAAGTCATTACAGAATTTAGGATTATCATACAAAAAGTTCAAGACAAAACTACAAAAGGCACCAGGACACTAATCTAATACATAATCACAATACATGGCACTGATCTACCCAAGCCACCACCATTATTGTCTTCAATCAATACCAATTGCAGATTCAGTAGTGGTCTAATGACTTCAAATTCGAGCGTGCAGATCCTAAAGACTTGGGTCAGCTGGACCTTTTCCTTTGATTAAACCTGTAAAAAAGATTCAGCAACAACTGTAAGCGGTGCTTAGTGAGATTATAGATTTAACAGTTAACATGCCATGACAATTTTAAGCGGAGACTTGACTTTTGACTTTGACTTTAAGCTCTGACTTTGACTTTAAGCGCGATTTTGACATGACTGCCGCTATCAGCCAGACATTGTGAGACATAGGACTTAAGATCGGATGATGTTTAATCCCACGCACACGCTTTTAATTGTGCAGGCCAACCACATACTGGGCTAGCTACCAGTAAGACAACGTGGGCAAACATCGGAGTAGACTTAATCACAGACTGACAAGGACTTTCTTAGACTTGAATTATGTGGAAGCATATGAAGGCATTAATATCAAGGCAATTGGCATTCAAAGTAATGAATCAAGATAGCAACAATAATATATCCAAGACTAATTCAGACTGTAAAGACAAGTTTGCAATGATGATATATTAAAAGCTATCATGATCCACAGGGCATCACCGTACCAAGGTGTGCACAAGTCACATTCTAGCTGAGCATATAGACTTTCAAATAAAGCTAGAATAACAATATGTCTCACAGGAAGACAAGCATGTATACAGTTATATCTATAACTCACAGTTACTGGTTTTTATTGCATGGCTGTTGACTTTGACTTTCGCATGCGAATTTATATCCACCACCTGAGTTATCTCAGGATTTAGCTTTTGACTTTACTGACTTTAGCTCTGACTTGCTTCTCTGACTTTGACTTGGCTTAACTTTACTGACTGATCTTGGCTTTAATTTCTTTAACTTGGCTTTTCTAGCTTGGCCTTACAGACTTTGACTTTATAACACAGTTCAGATTTAGCTGAACCTGTTATTTGCATGAAAAAATAATTTACATAAGCTTTTATGTCATTTCATAACACATTTGTGTGTTTCTGATGAATTCTTTGACTTTCTGAAGCTTATGTATAGACATATTCATTTATTGAATTTTCATGTCGGCTTAGACTTTGTTGCATCACAATTAAGCTTATAATTTAGCCCTGACATGTGCTTTTATTCATTTTATGGACATGTGTGACCTCATTTGGTCTTTCTTTAGTTTTCATTTGCACTTTAACTCTTTCATATACATGCAATTGACATATTATGCATAATTATGCACTTATGACTTGTAACATGATTATAAATGTCACTATTTCATAACTCTTACATTTGAACGTTCATAGAATTTAACTGATAATATTCATGGCGTCTATATGCGTTTCTTGTTATTAAAATCTCGCTCCATGCTTTCCTATGTAATATGCGTCTATAAATTGAGACATACAATTGAATGCATCCACACATTTTTTAAATTAATTGAACTTATTGTTGCTGGATATCTTTAAATCACATATCAAGGCACACCATATTATATGGGCATTATTAAGCACACATTTTAACTTATATATATGAATCAATCGGATGAAAAGGCTGCTCATGCTACATGGGTACAATACATCCGAGTTATAGTATTTATATACGAATACTTTACTGTTTCTGTCACAATTAATGCACACAATTCATATAAGGAAATAGACTTTTGAGTAAATTACATAAATGGTCCCTGTGGTTTGCATAAAACTTTGGATACGGTCCCTGTGGTTTCAATTTTGCATAAACGGTCCTTATTTTCACTGTTTACTTGCAAAAATGGTCCCTCTGCCGTTAACTTTAACAATCAAATGGTTAAATCTTTTATAATGACCATTTTACCCTTTTCTTTGATAACATTTTGGTCCCTCAAGTTTGTAGTTCATTTTAGTTTTGGTCCCTCAAGTAAATTTTTTTATTTAACTCTTTTATCATTATTAATATTGTTATTATTATTTATTATTGATTTAACTCTTTACATATTAATTTATTGTTTATTAAGTTTCCTATATTTTAATATATTTTTAATTTAAATAACAAACTTATTTATTTCTTTTATTATAAACAATAGTATCAAATTAGAATCCATTTCGTTTTTTTAGATTTTTCGAATGAAAAAATACAAACATTTTGTATTGTAATTTTCCAAACCAAAGAAATTTAAACCTTAAGCTTTTATTTGTTTTTACAAACAGAAAAAAGTTACTAACCATTCATGTTTTAAATTTTTCATTTTCTAAACGTAAAAAGGTACGAAAACCAATCTGCTTTTTATTTTTTCTGCACCAAAAGATTCAAGCCATTCCGGTTTTTTGTTTTGGAAAACAAAAATAAATACAAACAATTTTGTTATTAGTTTTTGCAAACGAAAAAACTACGAATAATTCTGATTTTCAGTATTTCCAAAAAAAAATCATTTTATTTTTCTAGTTTTTCGAACCAAACCATTATCTTTTATTTTTTTCTCCGAACGAAAAACTACGAACCATTACGTTTTAAACATTTTCCAAACTATTATTTTTTCGATTTTTATGTTATTCTAATCATTACGTTTTTAACATTTTCCAATCGTAAAAAGCTACAAACCATTCCAATTTTTAGTTTTTCTGAACAAAAAGGCTACACACTATTTCATTTTTATGAAAAAACTTTAAAACGTTATGGTTCGTAGTTTTTCGTTCGGAGAAAAAAATAAAAGGTAATTGTTTGATTTGAAAAACTAGAAAAATAAAATGATTTTTTTGTTTGGAAAACCTGAAAATCAGAATTATTCGTAGTTTTTTCGTTTGCAAAAACTAATAACAGAATTGTTTGTATTTATTATCGTTTTCCAAAAAAAAAAATTGGAATGAGTTGAATTTTTTGGTGCAGAAAAAGAAACGGATTGGTCTTCGTAGCTTTTTACGTTTTAAAATGAAAAAACTTAAAACATGTATGGTTAGTAACTTCTTTTCGTTTGTAAAAACAAATAAAAGCTTAAGGTTCAAATTTCTTTGATTTGGATAACTACAATATAAAATGTTTGTATTTTTCACTCGAAAAACCTAAAAAAGAAAATCGATTCTAATTTGATACAATTGTTTATAATAAAAGAAATAAATAAGTTTGTAATTTAAATTAAAAAAATATATTAAATTATTAAAAAGTTAAGTTAATAATAAATAATAATAATAGTTATAATAATATTAATAATAATAATGAAGAGTGTTAAATAAAAAAAAATAACTTGAGGGACCAAAATTAAAACGAACTACAAACTTGAGGTACCAAAATGTTATCAAACAAAAGGGTAAAATGGTCATTATAAAATATTTAACCATTTGATTGTTAAAGTTAACGGCAGAGGGACCATTTTGCAAGTAAACAGTGAAAATAAGGACCATTTATGCAAAATTGAAACCACAGGGACCATATCCAAAGTTTTACGCAAACCACAGGGACTATTTCTGTAATTTACTCTAGACTTTTTCTTAATTTATGTTTGTTGATATGGACTGCTACTGCTAAAAGATATTTACATAAGGTTGCTATCACATAAACAAACATACATCACACTTGAAACAAATATATATTTATAGATTGGTGTTGTTTCTATTTTCTGTTTTACTCTCATACAGAACACATACATTTTTCAGTAAATAAAATGAGTTAAGAGGGAATGAAAGGCTGATGCCTTTTCTACTGCACACTTTACACACACTTAGCTTAGTTTTTATATATGGAAAAACAAGGAAATGGCTGCTGGTTTCGGTTCTTTTCACCACCACCACAACGAAGACATACTATTTTTATGTATAAAAGAAAGGCTATTCCTATTATTGTTTCAGTCTCACACACTACACACACATATATATTTGACATAAAAAGGGAAAGGTTTCGGTATTATGGAGTTACCGAAACCATGAAGGTTTCGGTTATGGGTTTCTGTTTTTGTTCTATAAAGTCGACACACCCACACATATTCATTTATGTGTTTGAATGAAAAGGTAAAGAATTGTTGCTGGACACTATTTCTGTCACAAATGACAGCACACACACACACATACTAATGCTGTCATATTCATACTCTAGCTACACATTTGTATTTACATGGAAAGAAGGAAAGGAAACATGGCTGATGTTTGGTTTTTGTTGCATACACTTACTGTATTTATGTAATAAAAGAAAGGTGCTGGAAATTAAAATATTTCTATGACTGTTGCTTATATTCGATCAGCACACACACACACACACACCATGCACATTCTATTTTTGTGAAAGAAAGAAAAGGAGTTGTCCCTGTTTCTGCATATATCCAAAACAAAGAAATAAAAGGAATGCTGCTGGAGTGGGTTTCGATAGATTGGAGATTACCGAAACCTTTTAAGGTTTCGGTATTAGTCTTGCTATTTCTGTCCATTCGGTAGTTTTCATAGGGTCTCAGTAGTGTCACAATGTTTCAGTTTCTTCAATACCGAAACCTTTAAAGGTTTCGGTAGGCATGCAAAATGGGTCTCGGTATTAACATGCAAAACACACAAACACACACTGAACTTTAATTTCTTTCCGTTTTTGCTTTAGCTTTAATACCAGCAGTAGATACACCAATTTTCAAGGGTGTTTTAAAGCTTATAATGGATGGCTAAACACATAATACTCACATGCATGGTTTTATTTTCACATTTTCGACATTAATCTTTGCCTCAAATTGATGTTTTGTAAACTAATTTTGTGTTCATAGAGTCCAAAGAAACCGTGGGTTTCATTCCACAATCAAGAACACTTTATCGATAAAATTTACCTTGGAAATCTTGTAACAATCTTGTGAGTTTTGTTGCCTTGATCGCTTGCTTTGATGATCTTTTCTCAACTTAAAGTCATAAATTTTTGGTTGAAATATTGGTGATGATCTTGGAACCGTGGTTTCTTTTAGAGTGGGTGAAGTAGAGAGACTTTTATATTTTTGCAGCTTGAATTAATATGGAGAACCCACATTTGGGGTTTTTATATTTTGACAAGTTTTTAATTTTCACAATTTGACCACAAAAGTTGTATTACTTTTTATTTTCATCATTTTGGCCCATTAATCTATTTTCTTTCAATTCTTTTGACTTATCATAACAACTTTATAATTAAAACTCGTAACTTAATTTGTAACTTTTATTGACTTAACAAAAATCCCTTTTTGCTGATTATATAATTAAAATTACATTTATCATATAATTAACGTTAAACTAGTTAATTGACGATAGTTAAAGTTCAGGTTGTTACAGAATGGGCTCCACCACGCATAACTTCGTCCCCGAAGTTTTCTATGTTCAGATATATGCAACTTAGGAATTTCAAAGTAGCTATGAATTCCCAGAATCTGACATAAACGCTTTAGTGATTTATTGAATGAGCACCATCTGTATTTTATAACTTTTGCCTCTTTGGCTTTTATAACCAGTACACATACTGATTTTTTTTTCAATATCATATAGCTTATTATCTGACTTATGTGATGACGTAAATAAATTTTAGGATTTCTGCTTATCGCTTATACTTTTCTGTATTGACTTGCGTTGTGAGATTTATTATAATTTTCAATTAACTCAAATATCAGTTTGATATATTATATATCTCATATCTCTTTTGTTTTGATCTTAAACCAGTTGTGGCTTTTTTTTTTTTTTTTGAATTTCACATGTGTACTATTGAACATTTTCACTCATTAATGATGTTATTATCATCAATCGATTCATAGACTTTTTTTTTTTTTTGACTTGTGCTGACTTTTATCAAGACTTGAGATGACTTTTCATTTGTAATCCCGGAGTCCAGGGTTACTTTATTTTTGCTTCAGCCAAGACTTTTATTGACAAGACAATGGAATATGAATTCCATATTTACATGTGTGTAGACTTATAGTTGACTTTCATTGGTCATTCAAGACCAATTGCTTAATTCTTATGAATTTCTCTTTATTTCTCGTTTGACTCTAGCTTCGTGCCTCTGACATATTTGATTTCAATCCATGCTGACATTGGGTGCTTGACAATGGGGTTCAAACACCATTCTTCTTATTTAATTTCATTGACTCAACAACTTCTACATCTGCCTCATTATGAGACATGCTGTAATTTTTCGGGTTACAAGGCTTTACGAAGAAGCTTGCATTCAGAATCTAGCTTTTAGATTTCTTTAAAGCTTTTGAATCACACATGATTCAATCACTGATACCTCACTTATAGGTAGAATTTTCTGATTTGAAAGAGGCATTTTAGTCATACCTTCAACGAATACAACCTATATGTCATCCGCATATTCACTTTCACTATCGATGACAAAGTTGTACAGTTGAATTCATGACTTGATTTAAAATCACAAGTCGATTTAAATCAAGAATAGAAAATCTTTCTCCTGATCTCCTTAGCGATCCTATTTTAAAAATGTTTCTATGGAATCGTAATGAGGTCGAGATTTTAGACTGTGTTATTAACGAGCAAATCATGTTTATTTGTGGTTGTTTCAATATCAAGGGTAGCAGAATGCTAGGCATGTGACTTGGTTAATCTATATGAAAGTTCTCTAGAGATAATTGAACAGTTTGTAGTAAAATCAAATGATATTCGACAGGTATTTAATTAGCAAGCGTACTCATGGCTGCATCTGGCATTTCCTCTGTTTCTTCGGCTGTGATATGATAGGCACGTGCTTTGGCTGATGGAGTTGCAGCAGTGCTCTTCATTGTTGAACCTCCGGCATACGACAAGGATTGACTGTTGCTTCTCATTGGACATTGATAATTAAAGTGTCCCGGTTTTCCACACGTGGAACAACCAAGACCTTTCGATGGGCATTCCTCGCTACTATGACCGATTTTGCTACAAACATAGCATATCACATCAATTGGATTACATAACCCAGTATGTGATTTCCTACATCTTTTGCACACTCGCTGTTCTGATTGAATCGCGTAAGACTTAGCCTTCTGAGGAGAGCTATACGAATCAGTCTGTTGAGCCTGGTTCTTTCCCGTCTTGAAGAATCTGCTAAATCGTTGCTTCTTAGGTGTAGACGAACATGTAGGATTAATCTGAGTTGCGCTTAATTGTTCACCATACTCCAAGTATTCGCTTTCAATTTGTCTGGCTGCTTCCACCATCTCTAAGTACGTCTTGTATTTGTTACCACTCATCGGCTGACGATACTTTGGGTTCAATCCTCTACGAAAACGATTCATTTTTCTTTCTTCTGTGGCTACTTGATAAGATGAATAGCCACACAATCGCGAGAATTCGTGCTCGTATTCATCGACCGTCTTGTCACCTTGAGTCAATTGCATCAATTGAACTTCCATTCTATCTTGCTGATCTGTGGGACAATACTTAGCGTTGAACATGTCGAGGAATTGCTCCCACTCAAGTGTTTGGATGACGTCTTCTCCGTAGATACTCCTCTGTGTCTTCCACCATGCGCGGGCAGCTCCGACAAACAGAGCAGTAGCATACTTAACTCTTTGTGAATCTAAACACTCAGAGATATTGAAAATCTCTTCTGTGTGACAAATCCAGTCCAATGCCTGGATAGGGTCTACAGTACCCTCAAATGTCAAGGCACCATTAGACTTAAAGTCTTTGAATCGGCAGCCTTTTGGCTGTTCAGTTTGGACATTATCATTGAAGTTATCAGAATCAGACTTATCATTATGGGTTTGCTTATCCTTTCTTTTGTTCTTTTTATCAGCCTTACGTTTTGCTTCAGCCTCATCACGAGCCTGAAACTGTTCTTGGATTAGCTTGACTTGTTGTTCATTTTGTTGTGCTAACAGTTGTTGTATCATCTCAAACAATTGTTGAGGAGTGACATTATCAGGAATTCCTCCTTGTCCAGACATCTTACTGGAACATAAAATTCAAGTGACTTTCAGTTTAATAGACTTAGTGACTATGTACCCTTTTTCCCATCCTCATAGTCTGTACGTCCTATCTCAGTTCAAGCCACCTAACATGATTGACACTTTATGTATTGCTTAAGTTTGAGACCAAGTATTACTTTCGTAACACTTGATTCACTCAAACTATTTCTCTGATACCATCCTGTCAAGACCTCCCCTTACGGGACAGTCCTGAATGACAAGGTCCCAAGGAGCAATACAGCATCAATCAAAACTAAGATAGATTAATAAAGTGCGGAATTAAGTCATTACAGAATTTAGGATTATCATACAAAAAGTTCAAGACAAAACTACAAAAGGCACCAGGACACTAATCTAATACATAATCACAATACATAGCACTAATCTACCCAAACCACCACCATTATTGTCTTCAATCAATACCAATTGCAGATTCAGTAGTGGTCTAATGACTTCAAATTCGAGAGTGCAGATCCTAAAGACTTGGGTCAGCTGGACCTTTTCCTTTGATTAAACCTGTAAAAAAGATTCAACAACAATTGTAAGCGGTGCTTAGTGAGATTATATATTTAACAGTTAACATGCCATGACAATTTTAAGCGGAGACTTGACTTTTGACTTTGACTTTAAGCTCTGACTTTGACTTTAAGCGCGATTTTGACATGACTGCCGCTATCAGCCAGACATTGTGAGACATAGGACTTAAGATCGGATGATGTTTAATCCCACGCATACGCTTTTAATTGTGGGGGCCAACCACATACTGGGCTAGCTACTAGTAAGACAACGTGGGCAAACATCGGAGTAGACTTAATCACAGACTGATATGGACTTTCTCAGACTTGAATTATGCGGAAGCATATGAAAGCATTAATATCAAGGCAATTGGCATTCAAAGTAATGAATCAAGATAGCAACAATAATATATCCAAGACTAATTCAGACTGTAAAGACAAGTTTGCAATGATGATATATTAAAAGCTATCATGATCCACAGGGCATCACCGTACCAAGGTGTGCACAGGTCACATTCTAGCTGAGCATATAGACTTTCAAATAAAGCTAGAACAACAATATGTCTCACAGGAAGACAAGCATGTAAACAGTTATATCTATAACTCACAGTTACTGCTTTTTATTGCAAGGCTGTTGACTTTGACTTTCGCATGTGAATTTATATCCACCACCTGAGTTATCTCAGGATTTAGCTTTTGACTTTACTGAATTTAGCTCTGACTTGCTTCTCTGACTTTGACTTGGCTTAACTTTACTGACTGATCTTGGCTTTAATTTCTTTAACTTGACTTTTCTAGCTTGGCCTTACAGACTTTGACTTTATAACACAGTTCAGATTTAGCTGAACCTGTTATTTGCATGAAAAAATAATTTACATAAGCTTTTATGTCATTTCATAACACATTTGTGTGTTTCTGATGAATTCTTTGACTTTCTGAAGCTTATGTATAGACATATTCATTTATTGAATTTTCATGTCGGCTTAGACTTTGTTGCATCACAATTAAGCTTATAATTTAGCCCTGACATGTGCTTTTATTCATTTTATGGACACGTGTGACCTCATTTGGTCTTTCTTTAGTTTTCATTTGCACTTTAACTCTTTCATGTACATGCAATTGACATATTATGCATAATTATGCACTTATGACTTGTAACATGATTATAAATGTCATTATTTCATAACTCTTACATTTGAACGTTCATAGAATTTAACTGATAATATTCATGGCGTCTATATGCGTTTCTTGTTATTAAAATCTCGCTCCATGCTTTCCTATGTAATATGCGTCTATAAATTGAGACATACAATTGAATGCATCCACACATTTTTTAAATTAATTGAACTTATTGTTGCTGGATATCTTTAAATCACATATCAAGGCACACCAAATTATATGGGCATTATTAAGCACACATTTTAACTTATATATATGAATCAATCGGATGAAAAGGCTGCTCATGCTACATGGGTACAATTCATATAAGGAAATAGACTTTTTCTTAATTTATGTTTGTTGATATGGACTGCTACTGCTAAAAGATATTTACATAAGGTTGCTATCACATAAACAAACATACATCACACTTGAAACAAATATATATTTATAGATTGGTGTTGTTTCTATTTTCTGTTTTACTCTCATACAGAACACATACATTTTTCAGTAAATAAAATGAGTTAAAAGGGAATGAAAGGCTGATGCCTTTTCTACTGCACACTTTACACACACTTAGCTTAGTTTTTATATATGGAAAAACAAGGAAATGGCTGCTGGTTTCGGTTCTTTTCACCACCACCACAACGAAGACATACTATTTTTATGTATAAAAGAAAGGCTATTCCTATTGTTGTTTCAGTCTCACACACTGCACATACATATATATTTGACATAAAAAGGGAAAGGTTTCGGTATTATGGAGTTACTGAAACCATGAAGGTTTCGGTTATGGGTTTCTGTTTTTGTTCTATAAAGTCGACACACCCACACATATTCATTTATGTGTTTGAATGAAAAGGCAAAGAATTGTTGCTGGACACTATTTCTGTCACAAATGACAGCACACACACACACACATATACTAATGCTGTCATATTCATACTCTAGCTGCACATTTGTATTTACATGGAAAGAAGGAAAGGAAACATGGCTGATGTTTGGTTTCTGTTGCATACACTTACTGTATTTATGTAATAAAAGAAAGGTGCTGGAAATTAAAATATTTCTATGACTGTTGCTTATATTCGATCAGCACACACACACACACACACACACCATGCACATTCTATTTTTGTGAAAGAAAGAAAAGGAGTTGTCCCTGTTTCTGCATATATCCAAAACAAAGAAATAAAAGGAATGCTGTTGGAGTGGGTTTCGATAGATTGGAGATTACCAAAGGTTTCGGTATTAGTGTTGCTATTTCTGTCCATTCGGTAGTTTTCATAGGGTCTCAGTAGTGTCACAATGTTTCAGTTTCTTCAATACCGAAACCTTTAAAGGTTTCGGTAGGCATGCAAAATGGGTCTCGGTATTAACATGCAAAACACACAAACACACACTGAACTTTAATTTCTTTCCGTTTTTTCTTTAGCTTTAATACCAGCAGTAGATACACCAATTTTCAAGGGTGTTTTAAAGCTTATAATGGATGGCTAAACACATAATACTCACATGCATGGTTTTATTTTCACATTTTCGACATTAATCTTTGCCTCAAATTGATGTTTTGTAAACTAATTTTGTGTTCATGGAGTCCAAAGAAACCGTGGGTTTCATTCCACAATCAAGAACACTTTATCAATAAAATTTACCTTGGAAATCTTGTAACAATCTTGTGAGTTTTGTTGCCTTGATCGCTTGCTTTGATGATCTTTTCTCAACTTAAATTCATAAATTTTTGGTTGAAATATTGGTGATGATCTTGGAACCGTGGTTTCTTTTAGAGTGGGTGAAGTAGAGAGACTTTTATATTTTTGCAGCTTGAATTAATATGGAGAACCCACATTTGGGGTTTTTATATTTTGACAAGTTTTTAATTTTCACAATTTGACCACAAAAGTTGTATTACTTTTTATTTTCATCATTTTGGCCCCATTAATCTGTTTTCTTTCAATTCTTTTGACTTATCATAACAACTTTATAATTAAAACTCGTATCTTAATTTGTAACTTTTATTGACTTAACAAAAATCCCTTTTTGCTGATTATATAATTAAAATTACTTTTATCATATAATTAACGTTAAACTAGTTAATTGACGATAGTTAAAGTTCAGGTTGTTACATGCCTTGACTGCTCATCATTTAGTAAAGACCCATATAGATTTACAAGGTTCATACTTTTGAAGGTGCCTGAAATTCTTAGAATAGTAGAGAAATAATTCCATTCCTCAGGCAGAATGTTCAAAAATTTCATTACCATAGTAAGGCTGTCCTTGGTGATCCCAACAACTTTGACATCATTGATTAGAGCAGTGGATCTGGTATAGGTTTCAGTGAGAGACTCCTTTGGCTTTGCAAAGAAGAGTTCATACTGTCTAACAAGATTGTTGATCCTGTTATCCAGTGTGATAGTGGGACCATCATAGACGGTACACAAACTATCCCACATCTCCTTTGCAATCTTCATTTTCTCAACCTGTTTGAACACATCATCAGGAAGAGAAATAACCAGGTTATTCCTAGCCTTTGCATCAAGAGCAACCAACCTTTTATATTCATCAGACCATTGAGCTTTTGCCTTTTCAAAGGTTCTGATCTCAAGAACAGCTCCTTCAGCAGCAGGAGTGATAGTAGTAACAAAGGTTGGCACGTAGGGACCTTCCATTACTATCTCTGGCAGTTGCATCTCCAGATTCTCTAAATAGAGCATCATTCTGCACTTCCAACCAGAGAAGTTCTGATGATTGAACTTGGGGGGTTTGGCCATTGAACCATTGTCATAGTAAGAGGAGGAGCTGGTAGCACTATTGTCCATGGAAAATAGGAAGAATGAGAGATCTAGAGTTAACACACACTCTATCTGCTGTGATACCAGTTGTAGGTCCCAAAAAGGTTTTCCTTTAAGCTGTAGAGGAGGGGTGAATACAACAAATTAAAACTCAACACTCTTTTCTCAATGTTTGTGTATATTATTAACAAGTGTTAATTACAAAAAAGCTTGACTGCAGAAAGGTTCAAGCTGAGATGACAGATACAACAAATGTTTAACTAATCTAAGACACACTCAGACTAGATACAATGAATACAATCACTAAGATGAACTCACTGTTTTACAAGACACAAATGGACAACTTGAATAAGAACAGCTTGGACACACATTACTGTTTTATTCAAGTAGACTTGCATGCATGAAAACACACTTCAATGCACGATCTGAATTTCTCACTCTTTGTTTTCTCACAATCCTTAGAAGCTTCCTTTTATACTCTCACTGAGAATCTCAGTGAAGCTTCCTCATTGGACAGGGAGATAGTGGAATGTCTTTCCGAAAAAGACAAAACAACTCTTTTACATTATCTGATAAAGCAGACTTGTCTTCATGTGGCAGAATCTTTGTCTTTTTCTTTTTGTCTCTGTTGCAAAGGCCTTTAACTAAAAGAGAAATGCCAACTTTGAACCTTTTATCTTCTATTAAGGCCATTTTGATATAAGAAATGGTCTGTCATCCATTTCAGATTTCCCTTTGTCTTCATGTAACAGAGCAGCGTAGGCAGCTTTTGCAGCTTCTGTTTTTCCACTTTGTCTTTGACTTTGTAACTGATCTTGTAGTCTAAAACCATACATGAGGACATGGAAACATATTCCATAAAGTGTTTAGCCTGTTCACAAAGAACACAGTTCTGTTCACAAAGAACAGAACTCTTAGAATTTGTCCAAGCTGCTGAACAGAATAGAGCAGCGTAGACAATTTATGTCCAGCCTGTTCAACAGAATGAACAGCTTGGGCAATCTGCCTTAGTTGCAACGAATGCAACAGGGTAAACAGCTTTGACTTATATTTCAAATCACTTTTCAGGTTTCAATAAGGCATTAACAGGCCTTAAATTATACCTTTAAGTGCATCAAAAAGATTTGATTAAAAATCTCCCCCTAAGATGTAGGGCAGGTTTGACTGAGGCCTTTTTGTGCCTAACAGTTTCATTCTTATTCATTCATTCAGATAATTCTCTCCATATCCCACTATTCATCTCAATATGAATCCCGTATCTCATTCTGATTCTATCTGATTCATACTCATATCCATACCCATCTGATTCATTTCATCGAGTTCGCTCTCAAATAGCTAAAGCAGTTCTTCCGAGCATACTATGTTATCTGTAATAACTGGTAGTTCAGAACACAAATTTCATCACATTTGATGATATCTGCTGACTCAAATGCACCACATGAGCGTATAGGCATATATCACACTCCTATGGTCTAGCCAAAACCGGATGACCTACCCACGGAGTAATCCTTCCAATAGATGAGAGGTAAGGGTCTTCTAGATGTAGTTGAGGAGGATCACACACAATGAGGGTGTTGATCGGGTCGACCAGAGATAAAATGAAAATGAGAGGGGTATAAATGAAAGGAGATGGGGGTGCATCAAATCTTTCCTTACTGATATAAGTGAGTCGGAGGGAGCTATAGTTGAAAAGATGCATTTGAGAGCTTGAGGGGAGCGAAAGTGTCACACCCTGCTACCTCGGTTGGCAGCGAGACGTGACGAGTGCGGAAGCGTAACCATAATTATAACGAACGACCACTATATGGACGTTTTCGAAATATTACATCATTAAAATTTAAAAATGTAATAATGTTTTACAGAATGAAAGGAATGAAGTTCGCGTAATACAGAGATTCTAATACATAATTAATGCGTCCAAAAATAATGCAGTCAAATCTCCGTTAGTTTCGAAATATGCATGCGACTCCATGAAATGCGGAAGCTTGAAAGTTGGTGTATCCGAAGGCACACTTGCCTTAATTACCTGAAAATACATGCTAAAATACGTCAACAAAATTTGTTGGTGAGTTCATAGGTTTACACGAAAAGACCAGTTGTATGGACATTATCAGATGCGTTGAATTTATAAAATCATAAATTCCATGAGATGTATTACATAAACCATCATGTCACCGAAACTTAATTAGAATGAGTTTGCCCCGAGCAGTATTCCCATACGTAATACCGTGAGTTGAATATATATGCACCCGCCGTTAGCTAAACCACTAACCCGAGTGGGGGACATGACTCCCAATAGATCTATCCACAATATATTCGCGCTTGCAAACAAATGCAACTAACGATTTCATGATATAAGGGCGGAAATCACATATGTAATACATAATAGAATCGAGAAGTTTTTGTGTCCATATAAAAAATATCGAAGCATATATTTCATCCCAAAACATAATAATGTGAAAAATGGGACTATGAAGACTCACCTTGTTGATTTTTGATGATGTTTTTGGATCTGAGTTGAACACTTGATTGTATAGTTGAGACTCGTCCTAATATTTTTACGAGTTCGGGTCAATATCATCATAATACGTGTTTGAGTACTTCGTAAGTATTTTCATGGACTTGTGATGTATGAATAATTTTGTGGGATTTTATACGTGAATATCGATTTATGGATATTTATTTCTAAAATGGTTTGCATGCATGCATACTCACGTATATATGTACATATATATATATATATACGAAAATGCATACATATATATACGAGCATGTGCATCATTATGAAAAGGGTATTCATATATTTTGCATGGAAAATTTTCACGAGTATTATGAAAAACCGAATTGTAAATGAAAAATATTATATTTTTAGTAAATATATATAATTTTTCATGTTTTATAAATTTTTAAGGTGGAAAAATAAAGTATATAAGAAAAACTTACAAAAGTGGAAGAACACTTGAAATCAATATGGTTGGCCGATTTTTTTCTTTCTTTGAGAGAATATGTATGTTGGTGTGTTTTTTGTGAAATGGGTTTTGTCTTCTATTTATAGAAGAAAAAAGGTTATTAAAAATAATGATAAACTAATTAGTATTTAGTGAAATGATGAAAAGAAAAGGTGTTTTCGGTTGAGTGTTGGACAAAAAGGTGTGGCCGATTTCATAATTGTTTGTTGCATGTTGTTTATTAATATAATAATACAAAAGTACAAGCTAGTTGTCCTTTAAAGGACAACTTACTTTTTAGAGTGATAAGTAGTATGTCTTTTCAATTTTTTTATTAATAAAGTACAAAAAGCATGCACGAAAAAGGTGGCAGCATTTATTATTACTGTATATATATATACGTACTTAGAAAATTTTTCTGGAATGTTAAACTCGATTCAAGTGTGAATCGAGTTTTATGTAGTTTAATTCGAGTTTGGTTCAGTTTTGATCGAGTTTTAGGCTTCATCAATCGAGTTTCTTGCTTTATTATTCGAGTTTACACTTACACGATTCGAGTTTCATGTAATATCATTCGAGTTTATTAATTATATGATTCGAGATTCATATAACTTCATTCGAGTTTATTACATTATCATTCGAGTTCATCACTTACTTAATCGAGTTTCATACAACATTATTCGAGTTTTACACTTACACGATTCGAGTTTCATGTAATATCATTCGAGTTTATTGATTATATGATTCGAGATTCATATAACTTCATTCGAGTTTATTACTTCATTATTCGAGTTTTATATTAGTTCAATTTTTCGAGTTTCGTACCTTATTTTTAGGCCAGTTGTTACAGTCTCCCCCTGTTGAAGGAATTTCGTCCCGAAATTAGCTCGTGTTCTCCTCTGCTTGGACTTTTGAGAACAGCTGGGGGTACTTCTCTTGGAATTGATCTTCGCGTTCCCAAGTAAACTCAGGACCTCGTTTAGAGTTCCATCGGACCTTTATTATTGGAATTCGACTGTGCTTGAGCTTCTTGACTTCTCGGTCCATTATTTCCACCGGTTGCTCAATGAAATTCAACTTATCGTCTATCTCCAGCTCGTCCATGGGTATCACGAGTGATTCATCAGCCAGACATTTCTTAAGATTGGATACGTGGAAGGTATTATGAATGTTACTAAGCTCTGGGGGTAGATCGAGTCGGTAAGCTACCGGGCCAATTCTTCTGGTGATTTTGAATGGTCCGATATAACGAGGATTGAGTTTTCCTCGTTTTCCAAAACGGATTACGCCTTTCCAAGGCGAGACTTTCAGCATCACTTGATCTCCCTCTTGGAATTCCAAATCCTTCCGTCGGATGTCTGCATAACTCTTCTGTCGATCCCGCGCAATCTTCAATCGGTTCCGAATCTGGGCTATCTTCTCTGTAGTTTCCTGGATGATCTCAGGTCCAGTAATCTGACTATCCCCTACTTCGGCCCAACAAAGAGGTGATCGACACTTTCGTCCATAGAGTGCCTCGAATGGGGCGGTCTTAATGCTCGAGTGATAACTGTTGTTATAAGAAAACTCAACTAATGGCAGGTGTCTGTCCCAACTTTTTCCAAAGTCGATGACACATGCCCTTAGCATATCTTCCAATGTTTGAATCGTTCTTTCACTCTGACCGTCCGATTGCGGGTGATAGGCTGTACTCATATCCAGACGCGTTCCTAGTGCTTCTTGCAATGATTGCCAGAACCTTGACGTAAATCGGCTGTCTCTGTCTGATATAATGGATACTGGCACCCCATGCCTTGAGACGACCTCCTTAAGATAGGTTTGTGTTAACTTATCCATCTTGTCAGTCTCCTTGATTGGCAGGAAGTGTGCGGTCTTGGTCAGCCGATCCACGATCACCCAGATGGTGTCATAACCTCCAGAAGTTTTTGGCAACTTGGTGATAAAATCCATGGTGATATTTTCCCACTTCCATTGGGGTATCTCTGGCTGGACTAGCAATCCTGACGGCCTTTGATGCTCAGCCTTAACTTTTAAACACGTTAAGCACTTGCTGACATAAGTAGCAATGTCAGCCTTCATGTTTGGCCACCAGTATGATCCCTTCAAATCATGATACATCTTGTCCGACCCTGGATGAATAGTATATCTTGTTTTGTGCCCTTCATCCATGACCAGTTTCCTTACGCCTCCAAACTTCGGTAACCAAATTCTGCCCATGAAGTATCGGCATCCATCTGACTTAATTTCAAACTGCTTATCCATGCCTCTCAATGCTTCATTCAGCAGATTATCCTCCTTAACTGCCTCTTCTTGTGCCTCTCGGACTTGAGGGTTTAGGTTTGACTGTATAGTCATGACCAAAGCTCGGACTCTCAATGGCTTAACCCGTTCCTTTCGGCTTAGGGCGTCAGCTACGACATTTGCTTTTCCTGGATGGTAGCGAATCTCGCAGTCATAGTCGCTAAGAAGTTCCACCCAACGTCGTTGCCTCATATTTAACTCTTTCTGATTCAGAATATGCTGGAGGCTTTTATGGTCCGTGAACACCGTGCACTTGGTTCCATACAAATAGTGCCTCCATATTTTGAGAGCAAACACCACTGCTCCCAGTTCCAGGTCATGAGTCGTATAGTTTACCTCGTGAATCTTGAGCTGTCGTGATGCATAAGCGATGACCTTGTCCCTTTGCATGAGCACACAACCTAATCCGTTGTGCGAGGCATCACAGTAGACTACAAAATTTTCAGTCCCTTCGGGTAGGGACAGAATTGGTGCACTACACAACCTCTGCTTAAGCAGCTGAAGCGCCTTTTCCTGCTCTTCACCCCAGACGTATTTCACATCCTTACGGGTCAACTCCGTTAAGAAACCTGCTATCTTCGAGAAGTTCTCAATGAATCGCCTATAATAACCGGCAAGTCCTAGGAATTGGCGGACTTCTGTGGGGGTTCTTGGGATTGCCCAGTTCTTTATGGCCTCGATCTTTGATGGGTCAACCTGAATTCCCTGACTGTTGATCACATGCCCAAGGAATTTTACTTCTCGCAACCAAAATTCACATTTTGAAAATTTGGCGTATAGCTGCTCTTTCTCTAACAACTCCAAGATCAACTTGAGATGTTGTTCATGCTCTTCTTTACTTCTGGAATAGATTAGGATATCGTCTATGAACACTATTACAAATTTATCCAGATATGGTTTACACACCCGATTCATGAGGTCCATAAATACGGCTGGTGCGTTGGTTAAACCGAATGGCATCACCTGGAATTCGTAATGTCCATAACGAGTTCTGAATGCCGTCTTGGGGATATCTTCTTCCCGAACTTTTACTTGATGATAACCGGAGCGCAGATCAATCTTTGAGTAGAAGCTAGATCCCTGTAGCTGGTCGAACAGGTCATCAATCCTAGGGAGAGGGTAGCGGTTCTTTACCGTTAACTTGTTTAGCTCTCGGTAGTCTATGCACATTCTGAAGGATCCGTCTTTCTTTTTAACGAACAAAACCGGAGCTCCCCAAGCTGAGGAACTTGGTCGAATGAATCCTTTATCCATCAATTCTTGCAATTGACTGGATAGTTCTTGCATCTCAGAAGGTGCGAGCCTATATGGGGCTCTTGCGACCGGTGCAGCTCCTGGCACCAAATCGATTTGAAATTCTACTTGCCTAGCTGGAGGAAGCCCAGGCAAGTCTTCCAGGAATACCTTCGGGTAGTCACGTACTACTGGAATATCTTCTAGTCGTTTTTCCTTCGACTCTTTTTCTACGATCTGGACCAACACTGCATGACAACCCTTTCTAAGACATTTTAATGTTCTTAGGCCGGATATGACATTTAATTGTCGGTTCTTCTTTTCCCCTTGGACCGTGAGGACTTTCTTCTTACTGAATGGTATTCGCACCACTTTCTTACCACACAAAATCTCAGCCTGGTTATGTGACAACCAGTCCATACCAATCACCACATCAAAACTTCCGAGTTCTATAGGCATTAAGTCTATCTTAAAGGAGTGATCTGCTAGCTTTAGTGTGCATTCCTTAATGATACTACTTGCCTTTATTATTTTGCCATCCGCCAGTTCTATTGTATATGAGTTGTCTAAGGGAAGAGTGGTAACATTCAACTGCTGGCTAAACTTATCAGATATAAAGCTCCTATCAGCCCCGGTATCAAAGAGTACGTAAGCGTAAGTATCGTTTAGGAGAAACGTACCTGATACCACGTGGGGGTCCTGACGAGCGTCTCCTGCTCCCAACACAAATGCTCTCCCCTGAGCTCCTCCTTCGTTCCTCAATTTCGGACACTCACTCTTGACGTGTCCCGTTGCGCCACATTCGAAACAGCCCCTCGGGTTGCTACCACTGGCACCCGGGGCTCCGGATCTACAATCTTTGGCCATATGGCCCAAACGTTTGCATTTTCCGCATTGGGTTGGACAGGGGCCAGGGTTGTGGTGGAAGGTGCATTTGGTGCAAAAAGGCTTGGTACCGGTATAGCCCCTCCTTGGCTCAACTCCTGCTACATAAGCTTTAATGGTCTCGGGCTTCTTGGACTGTGAACCCGCGTTCTTCCTGGTCTTTTCTTCCCACTTTCTCTTGTGTTCCCCGGCTTTGGCTTCGTTCCTCCGGGATACTTGGTCCATAAGATTGTTGGCCATTCTGATGGCGTCCTGTATGGTGGATGGGTTGGAGGCTGTAACGTTTCCTTGTATTTGAGGAGCGAGTCCCCAAATATAGCGTTCAATCTTCTTGTATTCCGGAGTTACCATTTGCGGACATAGGATACTTAGTTCATGGAATCGGTTGGTATATCCTGCAATGTCCGTTCCTTTCATTGATAGATTCCAGAACTCCGATTCCATTTTTCTGGAGTTCGTTTCTCGGACAGTACTCATCCGTCATCATCTGTTTCAACGTGGACCACGTGAGCTGGTAGGCTCCGTCAATACCTACAGACTGGACGTAGGAATTCCACCATGTGAGAGCGCTATCTTGCAAGGTGTGAGTAGCAAATTTCACCTTGTCTCCTTCAGCACACCCGCTGACACGATATACGGATTCTAACTTTTCAAACCAACGGATCAAACCGACTGCTCCTTCGGTTCCATTGAAACACCGGGGTTTGCAACTTAAAAACCCTTTGATCCCACAACCTTTCGTGTGAGTTTCAGTTCCTCCCGTGGTGCGACTGGCACCACCATCCCCATTGGCTGTGCTATTCCGGTTTGCCTCGTAGGTAGCTATGACAGCAGCCACCCTTTGTGCAACAAGCTCTTCAATGTCAGCTGCATTCATTGCTCGTTTTGGCGGCATTATCTTGAAGTTTAAAGAGAATCATAGTGTAAGAAGTTGAATCTTAAAGATGCAGCACAATACTATAATCATCAAGCACAATCTCATAAATATCTTGGGAATTTTTCATTAATCATTCGAAATTTTTCTTACATTAGGGGCGGGTTATTTCCCGAAAATTTTGTCCTATACTATTACATAATACCTTTCCTACTATTACAAAGGAAATGGAAAAGTACTAGGTGTGGGAGTGATCAGGGGTCTCTCCCTTTTCCATTGAGTGGAGGTGCTGCGTCAGCTCTTCGATCCGGGCTTGGCTCTCGGCTAGTTGCTGCCGGAGCTCATTCAGTCCGTCCTGCTGTATAGCAAGGGCGTGCTGATTGGCCCAATATATGTTTGAGTTTTGCAACTCCTCCCGCTCTAAACGAGCGGTCATCTCCCCGATATCCAGGTTAAGTGACCGAATCTGGTGGTCATGCCTGGTAGACCTTGCGATCAAAAGTGGTATGGTCTGATCGGCAGGCTCTTGGGTGAGCGATGAGACAGGTGCGGAGGATGGTCCTCCGATCTCGAAGTTTGGAGGGACTCCCTCCATCTGCCTCCATTCGCGGAGGGTCTCCGGTATCCAGGTCCATCGCCGGGCGTCTACCCGTCAGTGTGGTGTCGGGGGATTGGGCTGGGGAGTCGGAACAGGAATAGTCTCTCTTCTTGGTATGTTTACCCGTTTCCGGGGTGTGTACAACATCTTTGGGCCGTTAGGATAAGGCCTATACGACTTATATGATGGTTCGGCCGGGTGATATGGGACGCGAGCGGGGACCGTCGGTGGTGAAGGATCCTCTTCCTCCATCGGCTCTTCCGAGGGGTCCTCCTCCTCCGAGGTTTCTTTATCTGGAAAGACTTCCGTGGCCGTGGGACTTGCGGGAGTGTATTCCTCCTCTGAGTCAGATAGAATGATAATTTCTGGATGGTTCATGGTTTCTGCTAACAAGGTTCATTTGTACTCTTTTAGTTAGTTACAAAAACATTCTTAAAATCAGAAATTTTTGTGTGCAGTTATAGTCTAGGGTACTAATGCAACCTAGTTCACTATAACTATGGCTCTGATACCAATCTGTCACACCCTGCTACCTCGGTTGGCAGCGAGACGTGACGAGTGCGGAAGCGTAACCATAATTATAACGAACGACCACTATATGGACGTTTTCGAAATATTACATCATTAAAATTTAAAAATGTAATAATGTTTTACAGAATGAAAGGAATGAAGTTCGCGTAATACAGAGATTCTAATACATAATTAATGCGTCCAAAAATAATGCAGTCAAATCTCCGTTAGTTTCGAAATATGCATGCGACTCCATGAAATGCGGAAGCTTAAAAGTTGGTGTATCCGAAGGCACACTTGCCTTAATTACCTGAAAATACATGTTAAAATACGTCAACAAAATTTGTTGGTGAGTTCATAGGTTTACACGAAAAGACCAGTTGTATGGACATTATCAGATGCGTTGAATTTATAAAATCATAAATTCCATGAGATGTAATACATAAACCATCATGTCACCGAAACTTAATTAGAATGAGTTTGCCCCGAGCAGTATTCCCATACGTAATACCGTGAGTTGAATATATATGCACCCGCCGTTAGCTAAACCACTAACCCGAGTGGGGGACATGACTCCCAATAGATCTATCCACAATATATTCGCGCTTGCAAACAAATGCAACTAACGATTTCATGATATAAGGGCGGAAATCACATATGTAATACATAATAGAATCGAGAAGTTTTTGTGTCCATATAAAAAATATCGAAGCATATATTTCATCCCAAAACATAATAATGTGAAAAATGGGACTATGAAGACTCACCTTGTTGATTTTTGATGATGTTTTTGGATCTGAGTTGAACACTTGATTGTATAGTTGAGACTCGTCCTAATATTTTTACGAGTTCGGGTCAATATCATCATAATACGTGTTTGAGTACTTCGTAAGTATTTTCATGTACTTGTGATGTATGAATAATTTTGTGTGATTTTATAGGTGAATATCGATTTATGGATATTTATTTCTAAAATGGTTTGCATGCATGCATACTCACGTATATATGTACATATATATATATATATATATATATATATATATATATATATATATATATATATATATATATATATATATATAAGAAAATGCATACATATATATACGAAAATGCATATATATATATACGAGCATGTGCATCATTATGAAAAGGGTATTCATATATTTTGCATGGAAAATTTTCACGAGTATTATGAAAAACCGAATTGTAAATGAAAAATATTATATTTTTAGTAAATATATTTAATTTTTCATGTTTTATAAATTTTTAAGGTGGAAAAATAAAGTATATAAGAAAAACTTACAAAAGTGGAAGAACACTTGAAATCAATATGGTTGGCCGATTTTTCTTTCTTTGAGAGAATAGGTATGTTGGTGTGTTTTTGTGAAATGGGTTTTGTCTTCTATTTATAGAAGAAAAAAGGTTATTAAAAATAATGATAAACTAATTAGTATTTAGTGAAATGATGAAAAGAAAAGGTGTTTTCGGTTGAGTGTTGGACAAAAAGGTGTGGCCGATTTCATAATTGTTTGTTGCATGTTGTTTATTAATATAATAATACAAAAGTACAAGCTAGTTGTCCTTTAAAGGACAACTTACTTTTTAGAGTGATAAGTAGTATGACTTTTCAATTTTTTTATTAATAAAGTACAAAAAGCATGCACGAAAAAGGTGGCAGCATTTATTATTACTGTATATATATATACGTACTTAGAAAATTTTTCTAGAATGTTAAACTCGATTCAAGTGTGAATCGAGTTTTATGTAGTTTAATTCGAGTTTGGTTCAGTTTTGATCGAGTTTTAGGCTTCATCAATCGAGTTTCTTGCTTCATTATTCGAGTTTACACTTACACGATTCGAGTTTCATGTAATATCATTCGAGTTTATTAATTATATGATTCGAGATTCATATAACTTCATTCGAGTTTATTACATTATCATTCGAGTTCATCACTTACTTAATCGAGTTTCATACAACATTATTCGAGTTTTACACTTACACGATTCGAGTTTCATGTAATATCATTCCAGTTTATTGATTATATGATTCGAGATTCATATAAATTCATTCGAGTTTAGTACTTCATTATTCGAGTTTTATATTAGTTCAAGTTTTCGAGTTTCGTACCTTATTTTTAGGCCAGTTGTTACAGAAAGGATTAAAAGAAAAGGAAAATCCTATCCTAACCTACAAATAGCTGGGTTTCCTACATTTCTATCGAATCTTATTCGTTGAGATTTGGTATTGAAAAAGACGTCATGGACCCAGTGACGCAAGCACTTAACCCCACTAGCTACTCAGTTGCTTCTTAAAAGGCTACTGTTTCATTTCTCACGGAGATATATCACATATGCTATCGATTTCTCATTCGGAGTTAACTGATATTAAAACAGGAATACATCTGCTCCGGTCTCCATACTTCATTTGATTGCATAATGTGTCTAGAGCCTAATCTGTATACACTACTTAGGTGTAACATCCGGCACTAAACCAGGTTAGCAACAATGACCTAATCTGTATTTAATAGCCAATTATAGCTTAATCAGTGGCCATTAGAAATTAATCAAGTGATTAACAAGGTTTATTAGAAAATTCAACTCAATTAGAATCAAATTCATCGGTGCGATGAATCGGGAAATCAATTAATCCGATCAATTTACGTTATGAAGGACTAATTCAACTAAGTACATAACTAAAATATGATTAGTGACACTAATCAAACACTAATACAATTACTTAACATTAATTATGCAAGACTAAAGCAATTCATTAAAACAATGCATCCATAAGTATTTTTGAAATTACAAGAAAAGGGAAATACAAGAATACATTTCTAAATACTTTTATACAAAAAAAGAAAATGAAAATACATGTATAATACACATAGGAGGCCGGCCATAGACATGTGGTTTTTAGGGGTTGACTTTTATTTTTTTAATATTACTTTAAACACAATCATTTTGTTTAAAAGTGCACACAACCTCCTACCTTCCATGTCTTTCATCATTTGAAAGACCAAAAATGTCTCTATAAATAGAGAGGCATTTCATTCATTTTAATCACACCAAAAACACTTCCCTCTCTCTCTTGGATCCGGATTCTCACACACACACATCACAAATTTTTCATTCAAGTGTTCTTCAAGTGTTCTTGGTGATATTCAAGTGCTCTTGGTCCAAAACTTGCAAAGATTTCAACTTCTACTCAAAATCATATTCCAAATACATCAAAGTAAGTAAATACTAACTTATTTCATCTTATATTTATGTTTATATAAGTCTTGCATAATATATATAATCACCAACAACAACAAGTTTTATAAAAACTCAAATTTATAAGTGTCTAGTTTTTATTTTTAAGTTGTTTCTTTAAATGTGTTTATGAATATATGAACACATCATAAAAATTTTAATATTATGAAAACAAGTGATATATATGTGTTTTATAACTTTTATAACTTTTTATACAAGTAGTCTTTGAATAAACAACAAGAATCATAAGTTATTTCAAGTTTATAAACTGTGGATTTCCGGCAGAAAATTTATATCGACTTTGAAAAATCATAACTAATTCATAACTTAATGAAATAAGTTGATTCTTGTCTCAAAAGTTAGATCTATGTCTTAACTATAGATCTGGAAGTTTTCATAATTTATTTTGGAGTTTAAGACCTCCAGAAATTATTTGGGAAACCGAAAGTTTGACATCTCAAAAATGGCCAACATAGGGTTTTTAACGAGCTTTTTCACCAACCTAAACATCTCGAAAAATGGCCGTTCTTGATTCTAAAAATCCTTTGTATATAGTAGTTTAATGTCCTAGAAAACCAAAGCCTAAAATATTTTGGAGCTTGGTCAAAAACAGCCTCAAAGTAGGCCGAAAAACCTCCAAAAAAGCTGGAAAATTATATATATATATATATATATATATATATATATATATATATATATATATATATATATATATATATATATATGACGATTTAAGCGGGTTTTATTTATAAACTTGTAATGTTGGGTGATTTAAGACATAAAAATCTATAAATATATATATTATCATATATTAGAGATATTAAGTCACTATTATCATTTAGGACTCGATTAATCTCGCTCGGTGCATCATCCATCCATTTACGCTAAAAAGAATTTTTCGCTCGTTTTTGCCATCACACGCTCGGTGAGTTCTTATAGCCCCTATTTTCATAATGTTATGTTTTGGGGTTGAAATACATGCTTCGTTTTCATATGGACACGAAAACGTCTTCATTTCTATTATGTATTACACATGTGGTTCCATCAGCCCTTATATCATGAACCGTTAATTGCATTTATTTGTAAGCGCGAATATATTGTGGATAGATCTATTGGGAGTCATGTCCCCCATTCGGGTTAGTTCGGGTCGGCTAACAGCGAGTGCATATATATTCAACACACGGTATTACGTATGGGAATACTGCACAGGGAAAACTCATTTTAATTAAGCTTCGGTTGCATGATGGTTTATATGTAATACATAACATGGAATTTATGATTTTATAAATTCAAACTCTACTATTGTTGTCCATACAAGTCAGATTTACGTGTAAACCTATGAGCTCACCAACAACTTTTGTTGACGTATTTTAGCGTGCATTTTCAGGAAATTAAGGCAAGTATGCCTTCGGACGTATTTTACTTTCAAGCTTCCGCATCCATGGAGTCGCATGCATGTCCAAAATTAACGGAGATTTAGCTGCATTATTTTGGATATTTTAATTATGTAATTAAATCTCTGTATTTGTGCGAACTTCATTTCTCATATCAGACTATGTAAAACATTGCTGTATTTTAAAGTTTTAACGTATTTTAAAAACGTCCATATAGTGGTCGTCCGTTATGATTATGGTTATGCTTCCGCGACGTCGCGCTTCGTTGCCAACCGAGGTAACGGGGTGTGACATTAGGAAACTTATCGAGTCATGTCTTTGTGAAATCTAATGCTTTTCTAATGTGAAAAAGCCGGAACAACTCTAGTGGTGCTTAATATAAGTATTTCACGATGATTAGTTAGAAATCCTACCAGTGTTAACATCAAGACAGCACTGAACATATGTCACATAGTTTTTAACTATCGTGTTAACTGGAAATCTAAGTGGTCCTGGTTGTTATTTTATCCTATAATTCTTATTTCAATGTCACAGGTTGCAAAGCCTTATGACTATTTGTGATGATGAAGAGAAGGTATTCATATTTCGAGAGGGAGTAAGCATGTTGCCAAGAATATCTGGGAAGTTTACATGATCATCAAGATTCTCTTAATCATCATGAGGGGGAGAATAACTCTATGAGTTAAGGGGGAGAATACTAAAGGAGAGAGATAACTGAAGAATTCAAGGAGAGAAAGATAGTTTCAACCAGAATGAAAGCTCATCTGAAGAAAGTCTGTGTTCGGTTGAATTATCAAGGGTGAGAGAACAGAGTTAAAGTTGAAAAGATCTGAGAATGCCAAAGTCTAAAAGTTCAAAAGATTCAAGTGAATATATCTTCTGATTCTGAAAGTGATGTGTAATATGTATTCCCGTAAATATTTCAGCACCTTTAATGTTTCTTATCACACACAAGAAGAATCAATGCTCAATAATTGTGTAATGATGAAGAAAGACAAAGAGAATGTTGAGAGAGAAGACAAAATGACGGCTGGATATATTTCTCAAATGTCAACCGTGTATTTTATTTAGAAACCCTAGGAGCCTATTTCTAGGCTCCTTTAATTAAGTATTACATTATGGCAACTTTGGCCCCTTGACTATTACAAAGAAATAAACTACATGGAAATAAATACAACACTAAATGCTAAGATAATAAATATTACAAAACAACTCCCTATGATCGAAATAAAATATCTAACAATCTCCCCCTTTTCGATCATTTAGGAGGTCCTGGAACTCTGGCGTGGTCCGTTGATTCTCGGAGTCCAAGGATGACGTCGAAGCGTCTGGTCACTTGTCTCGTATGAAGCCGTTCGTTCAGGAAGTCTATGCCGCTGAGTGTATCATGTATCTCCTTTGGTGAGCATCTTTGTTCAGGATCTGGTTGAGCATCATAATCTTGTACTTTCTTTGTAAGAGCAGCTCGAACCAATCGAAGTGTACCATCGGAGTAGCAAGGAAGATCCTCAAAGCACATATACCTTTTGTATCCCTTGTAGTTGACAAAAATGACACCCGGATCTCCAGAAAGTACAACTCTGTAAGTCGGGTGGTGGGCTAGAAGAAAACTGTCCTGTTCTGGTGCTCGTAGGCCCACCTTAACCATCGCTGTTGGTACATCCTGTGTGACGATAGCAGTCTAAGTGATCCTACATTGTGATTCTAGCAAGTGTTTGTTATATATGTTTATATATGGTTGATAGTTATTATTGCCTGTGTGTTTGAACTTGATGTAACGTATTACAAGAAGTTCAAACATAAACATCAAAGATAAAATCAATCATAAGGTAAAAACATAAGTTTCAATACTAAGTTAAGTATGTGAATTAGTTAGATTCGAATTATAAAAGGCTTGACATTCGAATCTGTGATAGATTCGAATGTAGCCCTAGATTCGAATGAAGGCAGATTCGAGAGTGTCAATGTGGACAAACTCGAATGGGCCTTGGGGGCCGGATTCGAGTTTGGCCCATAACAGACTCGAATCAGCCTCTATAATTAGGAATGGACTCGATTAATTATCAGACTTTTTGCAGAATTCGTGAGGGATTAAGCAATAAGCGATCTCGAGTTTATCAGCTTGGTGCGTGTTCATTCGGAGAGAATCAGTTCGTAGGATCGTTCGTGTGTCGTTCGTTTAGCCTCTGATAGTCTCCGTGTTTCGTAGTTGATAGTTGTTTCCGTCTACCCGTTAACGAGGATTCCGCACTCGTTGACGGCTCCGCGTCTAGATAGATCTCGTAGTGGTAGACCATACAAGTGGTATCAGAGCCTACGGAGTGTTCTTGGTGTTCTTCGTGTTCATCTAGATACATTCTAGGTTTCTTGACGCTAGTTGGACGGTTTTTCTCTCAAAAACGTATTTTCAAGCTTAGCAAATTCTTATTCGGAAAACACTTTGTGGTTTTTCAAGTTTTTAGTCGAAATCAGTATTTTTTGTTAGAAAAATACTTGTTTAATGTGAAAATCGTTAAAAAATCAAAGTGTTAGCCGTTTTTCGAGTTTGCGGCGCTCGAATCTAATAGGGGTAATTAGGGTTACACTTTAGTCTCGAGTCTAACCAAAATCCGCTCCTTTCGAGTCTGTTTCAGAGGGTTTCGAATCTACCTAGTTTCGAGTCTGTTGCTTCATTCGAATAGGATCTCGAGTCTAGCTTAGTTTCGAGTTTATTTCGAGTCTAGTTTAGTTTCGAATCTGGGGTTTCGAATCTGCTGAATTTCGAGTTTGCTGGCCTTCGAATCTAAGGACTTTCGAATCTTACATATTTCGAGTTTAATTGAATTATAACACTTAATCGAATTTAATCCCAAATAAATTGGAATCTAATTACATTCGAATCTATCTAGATTCGAAAGAGTTAATCCACATTAGTTTCGAATTAAATTAATTAAGGGTCAATTCAATTACTTTCGAAACAATGTCTACTCTTCAGAAATTCCTAGAAATGGACCACGAGGTCGGGAAGGCAAACGCTCCGCCCAAGCTGATGAAAGTCGAGGATTATTACTGGTGGAAAGATCGGTTTACCGATTTCGTGCGTTTTAATGACATGCGCATGTGGGTGTGCATCGACGAAGGGTATATTCCACCAGTGTCAGAAGTTGAAGGCCGTCAGAAGGTCTTGTCATACCAAATGATGAAGGAGGATGACAAGAAATTGTATGAAACCGAAAACAAAGCTTTCTCACTGATCCGCATGGCTTTGCCTAAGGATATACTGCACACATTCATGACTCAAAAGACGTCAAAAGAACTTTGGGAGTCTCTAGAGAAGAGGTGTGAGGGTAATCCTAGAGTTCGGAGAAAGCGTACTGAGCTGTTAAAACAACAGTTTGCAATTTTCAAGGCGATCAAGGATGAACAGCTGGATGATATTATCACCCGGTTCTATCATCTATTGACAGAACTTGAAAGTCATGGGATTGAGTTTACTGATACTGACAAGAACAACAAGCTTCTTGATGCCTTACCAGCCAAATGGGCTATGTACGTGGCAATGATCAAGCTGAACGAGGACAAGTATTACTCTCAATCTCTGGATGATATTGTGGGAACGTTGCGGGCATATCACTTGGAGCTACTGAAGGCCGAAACTGATTACGAACAAGTCCAGAATCCAGCAATGTATTTTGGAAAGACAACAAAACCTTCAGCGGCAGCCGAACCGAAGACTGCTACAGCGTTTTTCACTGGGGAAACGTCGTCACCAGTAGAGTCTGACGACACATTGAATCGCGCGTTCTTAGGATTAGGAAGATCGGAAGAACCGCAGCCTCAAGTCCAACAGGCATCGACATCTCAGAGCTACTCAAAGATGCCCATGAGCGCAAAGTCAGCGGAAGAACATTTGAATCTGCTTGCTTCTTTTGTGGCCGCGTACGGAAATTGTGTTCAAGGGAAGATTAACGATCCTGCTCTATGGGACGAAGACTACGATCAGGTCGACCCTGATGATCTTGAGGAAATGGATCTTAAATGGCAACTGGCCATGGTAACCCAACGGGTAAAGAGATTAATTAAAAGAACTGGGAGGAATCTGCAGATGAATAACAAGGGGATAGGATTTGATAAGTCCAAGGTAAAATGCTACAACTGTCAAGGACTGCGACACTTCGCCAGGGAGTGTCAGAGACCGAAGGTAGAGTCATACCAAGGGCAGAGTCAACATCAGGGACAGTTCCAAAATCAGTCCCAACAATGATACCTTCCAAGTTCATCAAATGGTCATGCCAATCTAGCGGGTCTACTATCCAATGTCACTTCAGACAGACAGCTAGATGGTACCTATGACTGGAGTTCACATCCTGAGTCCAATGCTAGAGCCTTCATGGCTGAAGTCACAGAAACAGGATGTGATGGGGACGAGCAGACCACACGGGACAGCAGTCCGATGTGGGTAGAGAAGGCGAATGATCAGACAGTGCTGGAGTTTGCTGCTCAGATGGCCAACGTGGAATCTGATAACTCAAAGGTTATTCTGACTTATTCTCTATTTCGTGAATTATGTGCGTTATGTGTTAGTTCTAACGATTGGTTAAATCTAGTCTTAGACTCACATAAAACCATAACTGCTCAAAATGAAAATTTAAAAATTGAAAATGCTAGCCTAAACGATATCAAGCAAGATCTTAAAGAAAAGCTTAAGGCTGATGCTCAAGACGTAGTAGTTCTAAAAGACAAACTCAGTGAGCAGTGTGTTAGAATAGAGCTAATGTATGAGCACGTAGAAGCCTTGACCAAAAGTCTTAAGGACAAGGACATAGAGCTAGCTGAAACAAAGGTAAAGGTAGCAGAGGCAAATAGCAAGTTGGAGAAGTTTAGGAATTCGAGCCTAAACCTAGGGAAAGTTTTAGATGCCCAACGACAGTCTAAGAAGCCCGTAGGTCTAGGATTTCACGAAATTCCTCCACCTTTCAATGCAAACTATGTGCCTCAGCCTCAGGAGAAAACTGACAAGTCAGTAGACTTAGAGGACCTACCTACACCGACACCAGAGCCTATAGTAGAAAATACACCTAAGGTGGCTGACTCAACCGTCAAGGTTAAGAAAGTCAAATTTGTGTCTTCCTCCAGTGAAACACTTGCAGGAAAACAGAAAATTTAGGCTGATCAGGTCGATGAGCCAGACACCGTAGATGTACCAAAGGAAATAGACACTAGTGAGACACCTAGATCTAAGGGAACACACAAAAAGTCCATAGATAAGATGTCTTGCTTTAGATGTCATGAGAAAGGGCATGTTGCTTCTCACTGTCCGCTTAGGAAAGCAGATGTTACACCTTAGACAGTGAATCCAACACCTGTTAAGCCCTTAACCAGTGTGGCGAGCACCAGCAGTTCTCAAAGTACCGAGAAAGCTGTGCAGGCCGCACCCAAACAAGTTGTGAAAAACACACCGGTTAAGGTTGGACCAAGGGAAGTGATTAGGACAAATTCACCGAATCGTGTCATTAATCAATCTAGGTCAGCACCACAACAAGTCTATAGGAGCACAACACCTAGCAGGTCACACACTCCAGTTAGGTCTCACACTCCAGTTAGACAGTATGCACCGGTAAGAGCTCAGGGATCACAGTCCGAAATGCCATATAATAGGAACTATTCTAGAGCTCCACAACAAATGCCTACTCCAAGGCAAAGAGTGAACTTAAATCACTCGGCACCACAACAGAACCCAGTTCAAAGGCCCAAGTCACCTGAAAGGCGAGATGGGTATTTGAAAGAGTTCAAGTATGTGGACGAGAATGGCGAGATGGTGGTATGCTGAGACTGAGACTGGAGAAGCGGTCATGGAAGACTTTGAAGAAAACGTTATTCTTAGAGTTTACGATCCTCTTCACCTGGTAAACCTTTCTAGAGATGATCTTCATATTTTGCATGCCTGTAAGATTTCTAGTGATGCACATATGGATAGTGAAGCTAGGAAATATGAGAATGTAGTCAAAGTATGTGTTGAAAAAGGCTTGTATGCTGGAAGTAGATTGAATAAATAATAAACAAAGTTCTTAATCAAATGTGTGAATTATTAGAAGCTATCGTCAAGGGGGAGTCTGTTGGTACATCCTGTGTGACGATAGCAGTCTAAGTGATCCTACATTGTGATTCTAGCAAGTATTTGTTATATATGTTTATATATGGTTGATAGTTATTATTGCCTGTGTGTTTGAACTTGATGTAACGTATTACAAGAAGTTCAAACATAAACATCACAAATAAAATCAATCTTAAGGTAAAAACATAAGTTTCAATACTAAGTTAAGTATGTGAATTAGTTAGATTCGAATTATATAAGGCTTGACATTCGAATCTGTGATAGATTCGAATGTAGCCCTAGATTCGAATGAAGGCAGATTCGAGAGTGTCAATGTGGACAAACTCGAATGGGCCTTGGGCCAGATTCGAGTTTGGCCCATAACAGACTCGAATCAGCCTCTATAATTAGGGATAGACTCGATTAATTATCAGACTTTTTGCAGAATTCGTGAGGGATTAAGCAATAAGCGATCTCGAGTTTATCAGCTTGGTGCGTGTTCATTCGGAGAGAATCAGTTCGTAGGATCGTTCGTGTGTCGTTCGTTCAGCCTCTGATAGTCTCCGTGTTTCGTAGTTGAGAGTTGTTTTTGTCTACCCGTTAACGAGGATTCCGCACTCGTTGACGGCTCCGCGTCTAGATAGATCTCGTAGTGGTAGACCTTACAATCGCGCTCTCGATCGCCATCTGGAAGTCTCTTAGGCATATTATGATCGAGCGGCGGTTCATGCTTCGTACAAGGGCACCTATAACTGTCATGTGGGTTAGACGTTTTCTGATACGATTTTTCAAACTGTTGTGAAGGAACTCAACGTCATCCGCACTTATGAAGTCTAGGTCATATTCGAAGATGTCATCTCCCGTCCCATCTTCTCTTTCTACTTGGTAGGAGGGATAGAAGACTTTGGCTCTTTTGCACATGGTTATTGTTTTGAGTTTCTTAATCTTCGATTTTGACACCTTTGACCTTCTTTCCCGGAGCATCAGTTGGTAGTATTCGGCCTGTTCAGCTTTGGAAACATTTGTATGTTCCATAAGTAGGCGTCTGCTGAAGGATCCAGGCTTCTTTCTGAATACCATCTTGAATCTTTCTTCTAGGTACGGATTCTGAAACCGCTCCGGGGGAAATTTCTGCAAGAATTCTTTAAGGCCTTGAACGGGGGGTTCTTCGATTTCGTCCTTTTTGGCTTCAAGAAGCTTTATGATAGTCCCCCGCCGTTCTTGTCGCATTTTCTCCTTTTCTTCCTGAGGCAGTGTTTGAACCTTTCCTTTCGTATAATGGTCCACCCAGAATAAATCATCTTTTCTATAAACACCAGGGCCTTCAGGAGTTTCATCGAAGCAATCGACCCTTTTGGTTTGGGAGGGACTTGGAAGTTCGGTTTGTTGGACTGGAGGAGGGCTTGGGGATCTTGGAGGGCTAAGGACAATATGGGATTCTTGTAGTGACTGGGGAGCTTGGATGGGTGAAAGGATTTCTTCTTGATGGGGTGGTGGTGGTGAATTCAGGAAGTCAAAGGAAAAGGATGAAGATTTTTTCGTTGGAGATTCAGGTTCAGGCTTAGGAATCAATAAGGGTTCGTTGTCGTCATTATCGGAATCTGAATCAGAAACCAAAATGATTTTAACTTTCTCGTGAGGTTCCTCGAATTCTACCATTGCTGTCATCGAATCTAGTGGAGCTGGACCCTCGACCATGGGCTCGTCTTCTATTAAGAGGTATTCCTGAGCCTCCTGTCTCTTTTCCCCTGACCCCTGAAATTCTGACCCCTCAGCGGTCTCTGCTCCCCCTATACCCAGCATGGGGTCCTCATACTGAACCTTTCGCCTTTTCTCCCCCTCATGACGATCAGGGTCGTCCTGATCGTCATGTTTTCGCTTTGGTGCCTCTGCTTGAGTGCGGCACTGGAGTTCTATAACTGCCGACTCTAGGCGATCCATTCTTGAATTCAGCTGTTCTTAGACTTGCAGAATGAGGCGGTTAAGTGCATCTATTTTGTCCGACAGCTCGGAGATCTGATGTTGAACTGAATGGGAACCTGGTGGGGGGCCAGCTTCGGAAGCGACACCCTTACCCTTGATTAGTGAGAGTAGGGCGGTGTGACGTTCCTCGGTGGCTTCCTTTTGGGCGTCCAGGTCAGCCCGGGTAATCACGCCGGCAGCACGTAAAGCTGCCGTTAGCATCTCCAAATTGATTGCGAGATGGCCGGAAGTGGATGGCGTTGATGGAGCCAGTTCCGGCCTTCCTTCCGTCATCTCTGGCTCCTGAATAGGATGCGCAGATCCGGAAGTTCGAGGAGCTGCCACGAAGGCAGCTCTTGGGGATGCCACAGAGGCATCGTGCGGTGTCTGTGTTTGGGGGTATGAAATCATGATGGAATGAAGTGCGGTCACGTGGGGAGGAGTGTGACCTCTTTCAACACCGACACTCTCCGAATGAGAGGGCGATGGAGTATGTGCTAGAACCCCGTGAAATGAAGTGGTTTCCCTTTGAGGGGAAACCAAGTGGGTGGTGGTGGTTAATTCGACCGTTGGACGGATGGTCTTATAGTGCGGAGTTCGGCTTATAGGGCTTAGTTCACCCTCAGAATGTACCTCCCTCGCTCTCACGACAGAGACGGTTCTTTCTGAATCCGCCGTCTCTGCTGTCTCACCTCCTGCTTCCTCCCTTACTAACACAGTCTCCCCCTCACCCATACCCAGAGGTTGCTGAACATCCACCCGAACTCCCTCATGCTCACTCATACTTGCCTCACCTTCGAATTGGCTAGTCTCAGACGATTCCGACTGAGACTCATCCGGATAACTCTCCCGAATATACGCCCTAACCCGCTCCATGCCCCTTGACCTCAATAGTAAAGACAGAGGTATTTTCATTACTGGCACTGTCGGGGCCCCCTTTGGCAGAGTTAACTTCTGTATCGCCTCGGTGGGGTAGACGTCTGCCTCCGGACGTTCATGGATATCATCGTCATGGTCCATTGCGTACTGTATAATGAGTTGCAGAAACCGCTGTAGAGGAATATATTTTCTTCCTTTCTTTGTGCTCCTCTCGACATGGACTCTTCGTAATTCCTCGAATAGGAAAGCAGCATAGACAACATGTCGGTCAAAGGCAAAGCCTGTGAACATGGCTAGTACCTGAGCCGACGCAGAGTCATGTCCGGAATGCTTGGCGGTGAAGCATTTGTTAATCACATCAAACAGTATCCGCCAGTGGGATTGAAGGTTCTTTGTGCGAAAGTCTGAAGGTTTAGAAAGAGGGCCATCATAACCCAGAGTTTGAATCTCAGCTAGTGTGACACCCTTGCCACAACAACCACCATTAACAAGACACCCAGGATTAATCACCAATACATCAATTACATAATGATCTGATTACTTAATTAAAGTGCGGAAGCAATTCAAGTACAGAATAAAGTATTACAACAGTTTCAAAGTACCCTATGGTGCTACAAAGGTTACATGTCTATATCTAAAAAAAAAAAAAACTTCCATTACATTACATTGTCCCAAATTTATTACAACATTAATCTCAACAATAAGTTACCAAATAAGCAACTGAGTCTTCAATTCACTTCAATCAACAACCTAACTAGATGGTCCCGCAGCTGATTTCCTTTTCCTGTAAAAATTTCAACAACTAAAACGTAAGCGAATGCTTAGTGAATACATAGATTGCGCATATTATAAATATTTATGAAGCCCAAGAGTAACCCCGACGACAAACGTCGTATACTCTCTTCGTACACCAAGTACGGACCAGAGCCGCAGCCCCTTCAAGCCCAAAGCTCGGCATTTACACATACCATCTGAGACAAACGAACGATCGGAGATGACATACTGCCTACCGGACCTGGAGGGATCAGCTCCAGCGTCATATAGCACAGTAACATCAGAGTTAACGATGCGACCCACCGGTCCATCACTAGATGCACAACAATCGAACGGACATGCAACAAGTAAGAATGTGCATCTAAATCTACGCAAGTTAGTAGAATTCCAACCAAACAAATGAAACAACAAGTCTCAGCAGGCAACGCTTAACATAAATCAGATATAATCATGCGAAATCTACTGTACTCACAGTGGGTGCGTATTTAATCTTTAATCAATTTTATTTCTCCTCGGGCTTTCAACCGGATCCACAAAGTACCCCACTGTGGGTTAAACAACACCACAAGGGACCTGTTAGTCAGTTGTAACAACACATCGTGTCAATAACTGTTTGATTCCATAAAACCAAATTTTTATAAGTTTTGCAAAGTTTTGGTCCCAATTTCGGATCTATGTCGGAATTCGGTCCCCACCCGAATTCGGACCCCAGTTCGGATCCCACATGAATCCCAATTCGGATCCCACATGAATCCCAATTCGGATCCCACATGAATCCCAATTCGGATCCCTCATGAACCCCATCCGAAATACAACAGTTGTAAATATTTTCTATTTTGTACATCAGAGGTTCGGACACATGCTAAGTTCGGACCATATCCGAATTCGGTCCCCCATCCGAATTCCAACACTTAGAAATAATTTGATATATATATTAATTATCCTGAAATCCGGGCCTCATCCGAATTCGGACCAGATCCGAGTTCATCTCGGATCCGAATTCGGACCTACCCCATTCGAATTTGAGCCTCAACCGAAATTTCAACACTTAGAAATTATTTTGCTAATTTTGAACATCAACATTTCGGATCCTGTCCGAATTCGGTACGGATCCGAGTTCCTGCCAGATCCGAATTCGGACATCCGAGTTCATATTGGTGCAGTCTTGATATTTTCCAGATATAATCCAAGTCATTTCTGGTACTAATTCATTACGTGAAATAACTTATACCAACTAAAATACATCTATTTTCAACACTTCAACACCAAATATTAACATCTTTATGTATCAAACCACATCCTTTTTAACCCTTTTTCATCATTTTCGAACACACACACACACACTAAAACACACACTAATTTCTAAAAATCATACTTCCAGGTCGAATCAGAAGCTGAAACTTGATACCTAGCATCATATATACTAGATTTAAACTAATCCATAATAACACCAAACATGCATTAACATTTGAATCTCCAAAAATCAAATTTTCGGTTCATATAATAACCGAACCAAAACCACCAAAATCGAAGTGTTGATGAAATTTTTACCTTAATTCGATGATTGCAGATGTTTTAGTTCCTTGAATGCAATCTGAATCCAAATTTCCAGCTTCAAATTTCAACTTTTGATGATCTTCTATGGTTTAGAGAGAGAGAGAGAGCCGAGAGAGATGAGATTTTTAGAGAGAGAGTGGAATGGCTATAATGAGAGACTTTTGCGTCTTTTATGTCCATTTCCAATCTTTGACACATCTAGCCCCTCCACTTATCGGGTTCCATTAAATACTGATTTTATAAAATAAAGAATTCTATCTTTATTTTATATTCCTTAACAATTAAATAATTATTTCACTTAATAATTTAAATTTCTAAATTACTAAATTTCCATATAATGCAACCAACTTTATAATTTATCCAAAATCCGTACCAACTTAACTTACATAATTCAACTTAAATTACAAATTTAAACTTAATAAACTTCAAATATAATAATTTAAATCCGAGGATGTTACAGCATGGGCTCCACCACGCTCAACTTCGTCCTCGAAGTTACTCGGATCCGAACAGTTTCGGATACTTCTTCAACATCTCCGCCTTTGTCTCCCAAGTATGATTGGATCCTTTGTGATGCTTCCAACGTACCAGCACCATTTCGATCTCCTTGCTCCTTAGCTTCTTTACTTTCGTATCTAACACACATTCAGGCTCTTCAACATATCAGAGTCTTTCATCAATCTGCAGCTCAGTGTGGTCAGCCCAATCTTCATTTTCTGCAGTGAAAGACTTCCTAAGATTCCCAACATGAAACACCGGGTGTATGCCCGACATCCCTTCAGGCAATTCTAACCGATAAGACTGATTTCCAACTTTTTCAACGATCCTGAATGGTCCGACAAATCTTGGAGCCAACTTTTCCCTCTTCACAAAACAAGTAACACCCCTCATCGGTGATACTTTCAGATAAACCCAATCGTCCACCTTAAAGCTGATTGGTTTATGTCTCCTGTCGTAGTAACTTTTCTGACGATCCTGGGCCGCCTTCATGTTCTGCCTGATCAACTGTATCTTCTCATTTGTCTCTTGAAGCAAGGCCGGCCCAGCAATTGGTGTTTCACCCGTTTCTCTCCAACAAGTAGGAGTCCTACATCTCCTTCCATACAGAGCCTCGAACGGTGCCTTCTTTATCGTCGCGTGGTAACTATTATTATATGAAAACTTGATCAGTGGCAAATGATCGTCCCAATTACCACCAAGATCCAATATGCACGGCCGCATCATATCTTCAAGCGTTAAGATGGTCCGCTCACTCTGACCATCAGTTTGCGGGCGGTAAGCTGTACTCATTGCTATCCTCGTACCCAACCCTTCTTGTAAAGCCGACCAAAAATTTGAAGTAAACCGGCTGTCCCGGTCCGATACTATGGACTTAGGCACTCCATGCCTAGAAACAATCTCGTCCATATAAATTTTAGCCAACTTTTCTAACGAGTAACTTTCTCTTATCGGTACAAAATGTGCTGACTTAGTTAATCTATCGACTATCACCCAAACTGCATCATGTTGGCGCCTAGTCTTCGGCAGTTTTGTAACGAAATCCATAGTAATGTGCTCCCACTTCCATTCCGGAATGGGAAGCGGTTGCAGACTGCCATAAGGTTGTTGATGTTCGGCCTTTATCAACCGACAAGTTCGGCATCTCTCCACATACTGACCTATGTCTTTCTTTAGTCCGGGCCACCAAAAGTCTGCTTTTAGGTCATTGTACATCTTGGTGCTCCCGGGATGTACAGAATACTTTGATGGATGCGCTTCTTCGATGATCACATTTCGCATCCCACCAAACTTCGGCACCCAGATTCTCCCATATATACCTTTCAAACCCGACTCACTTGTTTCCATATTCTTAATCTGCGCCCTTATATCCTCAGCACCAACATTCTCGTCTTTCAAGGCTTCCTCCTGTGCGGCCTTGACATCATCTATAATTGTGGATGTTAACATAGTAGATGTCAACATGTAGCAACAATCTTTAGCATATGCTTTGCGACTCAAAGCATCAGCCACCACGTTAGCTTTTCCGGGGTGATAAAGGATTTCGCAATCATAATCCTTTATAAGTTCCATCGACCTACGCTGTCTCATGTTAAGCTCTTTCTGACTAAAGATGTATTTCAAACTCTTATGATCTGTATAGAGTTGACACTTAGTCCCATATAAATAATGCCTCCATAATTTCAATGCAAACGTAACAGCTGTTAACTCAAGATCATGAGTTGAGTAGTTCTTCTCATGTTGCTTAAGCTGTCTTGAAGCATAAGCAATAACCTTCCCACGCTGCATCAGTACAGCGCCTAACCCCAGTCTTGAGGCATCCGTATACACCACGAAATCATCGTTGCCTTCAGGTAAGGCAAGTATCGGCGCTTCGCTTAACATTTTCTTCAGGATCTCAAATGCCTCCTGCTGCACAGTTTCCCACACAAACGGTGCATTCTTCTTTGTTAATGCAGTCAAAGGAACTGCAATCTTAGAAAAATCCTTTATAAACCTCCGATAATATCCTGCCAACCCCAGGAAACTTCTAACTTCAGTAGCTGAACGAGGCGGTTCCCAGTTCTTTATTGCTTCAACATTAGCTGGATCTACCGAAATCCCAGCTCCAGAAATCATATGACCTAAAAACTAAATCTGTTGTAGCCAAAACTCGCATTTCGGGAACTTGGCATACAACTTCTCTTTCCTCAATAACTCTAATAACTCCTTGAGATGTTCAGCATGCTCGGCCTCGGACTTAGATTACACCAGTATATCATCAATGAACACAATCACCGACTTATCTAACATCGGTCTACAAACTCGGTTCATTAGATCCATAAACACTGCCGGGGCGTTGGTTAATCCAAAAGGCATCACCAGAAACTCGTAATGCCCATACCGAGTCCTGAATGCTGTCTTCGGCACATCTTCCTCTCGAACTTTCAATTGATGATATCCCGATCTCAGATCAATCTTAGAGAATACACTAGCCCCGTGTAACTGATCAAACAAGTCGTCTATCCTTGGCAGTGGATACTTGTTCTTAATCGTCAATTTATTCAGCTCCCGATGTAAGGTCTACCAATGCAAGATCTATCTAGACGCAGATCCGTTAACGAGTGCGGAATCCTCGTTGACGGTCAGACGGACAACTCTCAACCAACGGAAACACGGAGACTATTAGACGCTGAACGAACGACACACGAACGATCCTACGTACTAATTCTCTCCGAAACGGGACTCACCTAGCTGATAAACTCGAGATCGCCTATTGCTTAATTCCTCACGAATTCTGCCAAAGGTCTGCTAATCATTCGAGTCTATCCCTAATTATAGACCCTGATTCGAGTCTGTTGTGGGCCAACCTCGAATCTGGCCTAAGGCCCTATTCGAATCTGTCCATCTGACAGATTCGAATCTAACCTATATTCGAATCTATGGATACATTCGAATCTATCACAGATTCGAATGCCTTCCTTAACCTATTCGAATCTAGCCAATACACTTAAACACTTAAGTGATGAAACTTATAATATTACCTTATGATTGATTTTATCTTTGAGTTTTATGTTTGAACTTCTTGTAATACGTTACATCAAGTTCAAACATACAAACACTGATAAACATCAATCATATATAATATATATATACCAAACATATGCAAAATCACAATGTAAGATAACTTAGACTGCTATCGTCACACGGGATGTACCAACAGACTCCCCGTTGACGATAGCTTCTAATAATTCACACATTTGATTTAAGAACATGGTTTATTATTGATTCAAAATACTACCAGCATACAGACCTTTTTCTACACATACCTTGACTACATTTTCATACTTACTCGCTTCAGCATCCATATGTGCGTCACTGGAAATCTTACAGTTATACAAGATCTGCAGGTCTTCTTTAGATAAGTTCACCAGGTGAAGCGGGTCATAGACTCTAAGAATAACTTGTTCTTCTAAGTCTTCCATAACCGCTTCCCCAGTTTCCGTGTCAGCATACCACCACTTCAGATTCTTCAGAATGTTTTGTGGCATTGGCTTAAGAGGTACCTTCCTAAGACATCTGGCTGGCTTATAATGAATCCTCATCCAAGGACGACCAGTTAGAGGGTCGATACGTGATGGATCCTCTACTCTTTTCCCAACTCTTGGACTCAGGCGCTCAAATTTCCTCGATCTTCCCTCCTTTCTTATTATTCTTGCGATAACGTCCGCATAGGGATCATTGCCAATGTTTATCAGATCTTTCCATGCTAAATCTGCAATTTCAATCTTTGGCAGGGAGTTGAACGCCATTAAGGTTCGCCTCATGTACTGAAGCCCGTCTTTTCTCTTTATTATAAATAGCTGCAGTTCTCTGTCAAAGAACCAGCTTAAGATTCGCTCAGACAGCTTCCCCGTACCTGTCACTCTCATTGTCCTTTTAATTGCTGCTTCCTTCTCTTCAGCCCTGAACCATAGCTTTCGTTTTTCTTCATTGGTTAGCTCTCTTGCAGGTTCTTCTGTCGATGGCTGAGGATTTAAAGCAACATTCACTATATCTGCATCGACAATGTTATGTCCATCAATCATATAAGTATCAGTGATAGGATTCTGCTGCACTATTATCTCGTCAGCTTCATCATCCTCATCAGCAAGTACTTCATCATCTGATCGCCAGTCGACTATCTCCTCTGGCGCAAACTCCCCTTCTTCAAGCTCTTCATCTTCGTTATCAAAGCCTACATCCAGTGGATCATCATCAAGATCCATGAGCGCGTCAATCATCTCACTGATCTCAAAGTCTGTAGGCTCCTTAGATGAACTAGCTTCACCCTTGTGTCCTTCGCCTTGACTAGGCTCCCCCTGAGATTGAGCAGCCTGAGCAGTAGAAAAATCTACTGGCTCATCCTGTCTTTGAGAGCTGGGATCATTGCCTTGGTTATCATCTTCATCATCGTCCCTCCGCCTCTGTACTTCTTGATCACGACACGACGTCTCCCCCTGAGCCTGAAGGTTTTTCATTAACTGCTCAATGAGGGAGCGCATCGATCTTAACTCGGCGGCCTGGTCGCAGACGAATGTTTTTAGCTCAATATTCTCCTCTTGGATTGTTTCAACTGTCTTCTTCAATTCAGCATTTTCTTTATCTAAATTTGCATTATGTGCCTGAATTTCACCTATTGCCTTTGTTAGGCTCAGGATTTGGACATGTTGGAAATCCACTCGAGATTTGAGTTGAAGAAACCGCTGATTTTCAGCATAGGCAGTAGATGTGGATGGAATGGACTGAATGGGAGAAGGGTTGAATGGTGGTGGAATATATGGCTCATGAGGTTGAGGTGGTGGTGATGGTGGAGCTGTGGTTTGAGGTTGGGTTTGGGGAACTTCTGACTGACTGGCGGATGCAGAGGAAGACCCTTGCATGAACCGATGACGTTTGGCCCTTTGCCTCGTCAGTAGTGGAGCATCATCTTCTTCTTCAAAATCCGAATCTTCAGATTCCCTGGCCTCTCTCCTTCTCGAACCACCTTCATTGATGATCAAACGTGAACCATAAGTTCCAATTTGAACTTGAGGTTCTGCAGACACAGATTCTTGAGCTTCAACTTCGATATCCTCCAGGTCTTCTGATTCTGTAGCGGATGATGACTCATCATTGCCAGTCTGCTCTGGCACATATTCATCAACATCTCTGAATATATCATCTGTATCTACCGGGGGACTAAGCAGCTCATCTACTAACGCTGCTGCAACATCTTCATTGGCATGTGGACCAGATGCCCATATTTCCTCCAATGTTTGAGCAATCTGCTCGGACTCGAGGACTGAATCGTGAACGGCACTTGAAGTCCCTGCTTCCTGTGCTTGTGGCTGTTCATTCGTAGTAGGCCTGGATGCCTGAATCTGAGTCGCAGATTGTCTTTGTCTTCGCCTTGGATCACTTGGACGCGCACGAAGCTGTTGTTGTTGTGGACGTTGCTGTTGTTGTTGTGGTTGTTGTTGTTGCTGACGAGGCTGAACTTGTACTTCACATGCCCAGTTGGCATTATCAGGTGCCACAAAGTTCCTGTCTAAGACAGCTCCAAACAACGGACGAGCAACAGGAACAGCCAATCTTCCTCGGTGTGAGGAACAATCAGCAAATATGCGTTTCTCCATTACATTCACGCTCAAAGAATCATTTGATTGTGGCAGACTTGGCAAAAAGTGGCGTATCAACATCATCACGACCCTCGGATACAAAAGGAACCTTTCTCTCTCAGGAGCCGTGATTTGATGGATAAATTCCGAGAAAATCAGCTGCGAGAAACTAAACTTCTTATTGTATACCATCGCGATCATTGCTGATTGGATTTTTGATACTATATAATCAAAACCAGCTTTCTTAGGCGCAAAACAGATCATAAACACATGGACCAAGAAACGCCATTGTCCTATCAACCCGCTTTTCATATATGAAGATTTTGTAACGTCCAAGCTGTATCCCATTCTCAAAAAAGCTGCTTGCCTAATACTTAAAGGAAAGTCTGTAGGCCCGTCTTCTTGTTCTAGGGAACCCAACTGCAGCACTTGTCTCAAAATATCAGCGGAGAAAACCAAAGGTTGTCCGGCAATTCTAGTTCTTAACACTGTCGGGGTGACAGTGCAGTCCACCTGCAAGTGATCGTAAAATTGACGTACATAGGATATCACAATCGGAATGTTTTCATACAACACATAACTTATTCTAGATTCCGCCAGAAAATCTAAAACTTCACGAAATCCCTGCGCCTCAGGGATGTTATGGGCAGGATTCAGTACCATATTGTGCTTGGGAACAAAAGCACGAAGCGCCATATCTGCACAATACATAAAATTGTTAGATTATTATTAAAAATCAATAAACTTGTTTAAATTCAAATTTGTTTTATCTTGTATTTGATTAAATACAAAATCTAACACAATTAAATTTCCACAAGTTTAATAAAATTTAAATTCAACAAAATAAATGAAGTACAGATTCGAGAGTAACAGATTCGAAGTGCCCATATTCGAATGTAATGGACAGATTCGAATATACCCTATTCGAGTCTGATGGACAGATTCGAATATCTGGTCATCTCGAATCTATTGATAGATTCGAGAATACCCATGATCAGATTCGAATGTCCATTATCAGATTCGAAAGGCCGACATCCCTTTTTTCAACAAAAATCCAAGATTTTAACCATTTTGAACTAGGTAAATCACATACTTTAGTTCAACTAAGTTCTAATCACTGATTTATGCCTTTAATTTGATATTTTATAGGTCCTAACTTAGTTATTTATGAATAACCCTATTTTGACCAATAAAACATCAAAATGTGATGTTTAAGCCCAAATTTGTGTATGAAACCACCAAAATCTTGTACAATCATGTTGCTTATACCTAGATTTGAGAGTAGAATCGACCACAAAAGCTTTAGAATCGACGAAATGTCGTTTAGTGGAAATACGATAGACTCGAGAATAGATTCGAGATCGCCAGTGACAGATTCGAGTAATCAGATTCGAGAACAGTGAGAAGTAAATGCTTTCACTGTGGACCTTTATATAATAACTACCTTCGAGTCTATGTGTAGATTCGAGTCTACTGACAGATTCGAGAACTTCAAATTCGAGTCTGTCTTAGATTCGAAGCTACAAACACTTAGAAAAATTTCGGAAATTTTGAAATAATTTCAACTTTTTCCAACTATTTTCTACTGTGTAGTGTAACCAGATAAACTATGCCAAATCTTTTACCCTAAGCTCAGATATTTCACGCGTTGTATATTTTATCCAACTTTGAATGCACCCACAGTAACTTTTGACCTTTTACCTAAGTAAAAACTAAACTATACGAAAATAAAATAAAATAAACTAAGGTAAAAATAAAATAAAATAAAATAAAATTTTGACTAAAAAATCTAATCTAGACTTAAGTTATAATAATAAATTTACAAGCTAAGCTAAATACCAAACAACATATTTTTGATGAGTATAGTCTAAGAAAGGTTCAATCAGATAGCGATGTCAGATACTAACTTTCAGTACTTAAACTTTCACACTTAGGAATTTGTTGAATTCCTTTGATTGTTTGTCGTGACATACCCACTTAGCCGATTGTTGGTATTTTACCCTGTTAAACACTCTACATTTCGGAATATCCCTTGGCCTTTTTATTTATCAGGAAATTATCTTACGTGACTCAGACATAGACATACTTTTATGATCAAGGCACACAGACAAAATTCTAACTTGTTGGTATTTGCAAACTTTCTTTAAAAGACAAACATCGGACACAGGTCTGTATTCTCATACAACAAAGTGTCTTAGTTCGACTTAAGGTTTAACTTTAAAGTTAGCAGATAGCGGTGACAGGTCTGTACTGACGTACAACAAAGCGACATGTCTGCTAACCCGAATCTAAACAGAGACAACAGGTCTGTACTTACGTACAACAGAGTTGCATGTTTTCGACTCTCAGTTACATATGATATTTCTATTCTTTCCATTTTAGATGTATTTGATGTTGCCATACATCCCCAGAAAGTTTGCATACCTCATTTAGACTCAATGTTTGTATGTCTTGTACATAAAAATTAAGACCGATTGGTCATACATCTAGGTTAGTGACACGCTTGACTTTTTCTAGAATATTTATTAGCCTTGTGATTCCCTATATGTATTATGCCTACCAACACATCAAACTAAATAAAGTATAACACTTAGGATTTAGTTGCATTATGTGTGAAAGCCTAAACACTTAGAGTCTGTAACGACGGTGCTAATTTTCGTCACTTTGAACCTATGTATCTAAGACTTAACTCCTTTTCTGATATTCTCTTTTTTTGTATTTTTGTAATTTTCTCTCTTTTTTCTTTTGTTTTTCATAGCAAAACGCATTAAACTAAGCTAATCTACTAACTTACTAAAAATAGAAACTTACTAAAAATAGAAACTTTCCTAAATTAGAAACTTTCCTAAATTAGCAGACTACAGTAAAAAGAAAGAAATATAACAACTATAAAAGGAAATAAAATACTACTAAGGTCAATTTACTCTGGGTTGCGCATTCCATTAAGTTGAATTAAATACTCAAAACGTGACTTATCAAACGCTTTGGTAAATAAATCAGCATTATTATCTTCAGTTGCCACCTTTACCAGTTTGATCAAGTTCTTTTCAGCACAATCACGAATAAAATGATGTCTTATGTCTATGTGCTTTGTTTTACTGTGTTTAACTGGATTATTTGTTATAGCAATTGTTGATTGATTGTCTATCCTAATTGGAGTTTGAGTATAAGCCAAACCGTAATCCCGCAATTGTTGTTGTATCCACAAAACCTGTGAACAGCAACTACCAGCAGCTACATACTCGGCCTCGCACGTTGACACGGCTACCGATGTTTGTTTCTTGCATTGCCAGGATACCAGTCTCCCTCCTAGGAACTGACAACCTCCAGTCGTTGATTTGCGCGTCAAGCTGCATCCTCCGTAGTCTGAATCCGTGAAGGCCTCCAACTCTAGATCTCCCTCCGCGTGATACCAAAGTCCCAGCTTCGGTTTCGACTTGAGGTATCGTAGAATCCGCTTCACAGCTTTCATATGCATCTCCTTCGGATTCGCTTGAAACCTAGCACAAATACAAACAGCAAACATAATATCAGGTCTTGAAGCAGTTAAATACATAAGTGACCCAATCATGGCCCGATATAAAGTCGGATCCACATCGGTATCACCATCAGTACCCGGCCCGAGATTGTGATTCACTTGAATCGGCGTGCTGAAGTGGGCAGTCAACTTTGTTCCTTCCATCCCAAACCGTTCCAATATGTCATAGACATACTTGGTCTGATGGATAAACATGCCTTCCTTCTTCTGGTCAACTTGTAACCCCAAAAAGAAATTCAACTCCCCCATTGCACTCATCTCGAACTTAGACTTCATAACCTTCTCGAAATCTTTGCACATCTGTTCGTCTGATGATCCAAAAATGATATCATCTACGTACACTTGTACCAAGATAAAATGATCTCCCTTTCTCTTACAAATAGAGTACTATCTATCCTACCCCTCTCAAAGCCATTTTCTAAAAGATGGTTGGATAGAGTCTCATACCATGCCCTAGGTGCCTGATGTAATCCATAAAGAGCCTTATCTAATCGATATACTCTATCAGGATATTTAGGATCTGTAAACCCGGGCGGCTGTTCTACATACACCAACTCCTTCACTTTCCCATACAGGAAAGCACTCTTAACATCTAACTGATATACCTTAAATCCCTTGAAGGAGGCAAAAGCTAAAAACAACCTAATTGCTTCTAACCTTGCTACTGGTGCAAACACTTCGTCGTTGTAATCGATTCCCTCCTCTTGGTTGAAACCCTTTACAACTAATCTCGCCTTGTTGCGCGTGACTATACCCCGATCATCTCTTTTGCACTTAAAAACCCATTTGGTTCCTATTGCAATTTCCCCCTCGAGGTAACGGAACTAACTCCCACACTTCTAGTTTCCTAAATTGTGAAAGTTCTTCCTGCATCGCTTCAACCCAGGAGTTGTCCTTAAGTGCCATTTGCACATTTTTGGGCTCTACTTGCGATATGAAACACGAATATAGACATGTATGATATGCCTCGGAGTCGTTTATCATCGACAACAACACAGTGTTGTTATTTACACTACTCCGAGTCCTCACACCCTCGTTAGGATTTCCTATGATGCTATCTATAGGATGGTTCTTGTTAATCCTAGAGGTCTCTATTTCGTCTACCCTTAGATTATCTCCTAAGTTGGATCCTATTTCACCTAAAGGGGGAACAGGCTCAGCTTCCACATTCTCTTCCTCACGGACGTTTTCCTCAGAGGCAGAACTTGATGCTTGAGTCTGATTCTCAGTGTTAGGTTCTTCTGGATTAGCAACTTCTGGAGACCCATCTACAGTCGCAGTAGGCTCGGACGTAGATTCGAACGTGGTCCTTGGAAAAATATGGCCATCGTCATTTAGGTGCAACGTTGCCATGTCTTTATCGATTGTACCTGCAGTATCATCCAAAGGAATGTTAAATGACTCAAATAACTTATCATAGTCAAATATCCATTCCGGACCAGTTTGGGGTTCATGTGTATAACTTGTGACTTCAATATTATACACAATCTCCACAGTACCACTCTTTTTGTTAAAAACCCGTTTGTTTGGTGAGTTTGGCACATAACCTAGGAAGTATCCTTCGTCAGCCTTTTCACCAAACTTCGGTTGATGTTTTGTTCTTAAAAGTGTACATGGTACTCCAAACGGTTCGAATCCAGTTAAGTTAGGTGGCCTTTTATTCAAAATTTCATAACATGTTTTGTTCAATGATTTGACTGTAAGGACTCTATTTAAAATATGGCACGCGGTATTCACTGCCTCCCCCCAAAACATGGTAGGAAGCTTTGAATCCGAAAGCATAGTCCTTGCAGCCTCAATCAATGTTCTGTTTTTACGTTCGGCCACCCCATTCTGTTGAGGTTCATATGGTGCACTGAATTGATGCATGATGCCCTTTGATAGGCAATATACACCAATTACAGAGTTTTTAAATTCAGTCCCATTATCACTACGAATATGTTTAACCCTTGTTCCGTAGGAATTCTCCACTTGGTCTAAGAACCCGATGAGCTTTGTAGCCGTCTCGTCCTTCGTACCTAAAAAGAAAACCCATGAAAACCGTGAGTAATCGTCAGTGATAACTAAGCAAAACCAACTACCTCCTATACTCCTTTTGTTGATAGGGCCAAAAAGGTCCATATGCAACAAATCGAATGTCGAGGTTATGGAGTTCAGCTTCTTGGACTTGTGTGTCTTTTTGTGTTGCTTGCCCTTCATGCACGGTAGACACTTATCCTCAAATTGAAAGCTCTTCAGAGGCACACCTTGCACCAGACCATTCTTCGTTATGTAGTTCATTTTCCTTAGGTGCAAATGAGCCATGCGTCTGTGCCACAAAACCGATTCTGTCTCTGAAGCTTTTGATAGTAAGCAGATCGGACCCATCGAATTATCTGGCTTGTTCATGTCGAGCATGTACAAGTCATTTTTCCTTGGAGCCCGCATCAATATCCAATCTTCAGGTATCTTGAATCCCGGCTTGAGCACTAACGCCTCAGTGTCAGTAAATAACACCGAGTTCTTCTTATCACAGATTTGAGATACACTAATGAGATTATGAACCAGTTTATCAACGTGATAAACTTGATCCAATGTAATCGTCCCATTAGTGACTTCTCCAGTTCCAGTGATATTTCCTCCTTTGTTGCCCGCGAATGATACAAATCCCCTATTACCCCCCTTGAAGTCTGTGAGAAGACTTCTTTCCCCCGTCATGTGCCTGGAGCAACCACTGTCGACGAACCACTTGTTGTTTGGACCGGTAGTTATCTCCTGCACATGAAAGAAAATAGGTTAGTGATCACGGGGAACCCAAGCCATGACTGACTTGGTAATACCATTCTCGTCCACATACGTGAACTCTTTCAAATACCCATCTCGCCTTTCAGGTGACTTGGGCCTTTGAACTGAATTCTGTTGTGGTGCCGAGTGATTTAGATTCACTCTTTGCCTTTGAGTAGGCATTTGTTGTGGTGCTCTAGAATAAGTCTTATTATATTGCATTTCAGACTGTGATCCCTGAGCTTTTACCGGAACATATTGTCTAACAGGAGTATGTGACCTAACTGGAGTGTGTGACCTGCTAGGTGTGGTGCTCCTATAGACTTGTTGAGAAGCTGACCTAGATTGATTAAAGACACGATTCGGTGAATTTGTCCTAACCACTTCTTTTGGTCCAACCTTAACCGGTGTTTGTTTCACAACAGGTTTTGGTGCGGCCTGCACAGTTTTCTCGGTACTCTGAGAACTACTAGTGCTCGCTACAGTTGGTGAGGGCTTAACAGGTGTTGGATTCACTGTCTTAGGTGTAACATCAGCTTTCCTATTTGGACAGTGAGAAGCAACATGCCCTTTCTCGTGACATCTAAAGCAAGACATCTTATCAATGGACATTTTGGTTGGTCCCTTAGATCTAGGTGTCTCACTGTTGTCTATTGCCTTTGGTACATCTACAGTGTCTGTCTCTTCGACCTGGTCAGCCCATGAAATTTTCTGTTTTCCTGCAGGTGTTTCACTTGAGGAAGACACAAATTTCACCTTTTTGACCTTGACAGTTGAGTCAGTCACCTTAGGTGTATTTTCAACTTTAGGTTCAGGTGTCGGTTCAGGTAGGTCCTCTAAGTCTACTGAGTTGTCAGTTTTCTCCTGAGGCTGAGGCACATAGTTTGCATTGAACGGTGGAGGAATTTCGTGAAAACCTAGACCTACAGGCTTCTTAGACTGTCTTTGGGCATCTAAGACTTTCCCTAGGTTTAGGCTCGAATTCCTAAACTTTTCCAGCTTGCTATTTGCCTCTGCTACCTTAACCTTGGTCTCAGCTAGCTCTATGTCCTTGTCTTTCAAACTTTTGGTCAAGGCCTCTACGTGCTCATACATAAGTTCTATCCTAACACACTGCTCACTCAGTTTGTCTTTTAGAACGATTACGTCTTGAGCATCAGCCTTAAGTTTTTCTTTTAAATCTTGTTTTATATCATTTAGGCTAGCATTTTCTATTTTTAAGTTTTCATTTTGAGCAGCTATGGTCTTATGTGAGTCTAAGACTAGATTTAACCTATCGTTAGAACTAACACATAAAGCACATAAATCACGAAATAGAGAAATAGAAAGACTAACCTTAGAGTTATCAGATTCCACGTTGGCCATCTGAGCAGCAAACTCCAGCACGGTCTGATCATTCGCTTTCTCTACCCACATCGGACTGTTTTCCCTTGTGGTCTGCTCATCTTCATCACAACCATTCTCCGTAACTTCAGCCATGAAAGCTCTAGCGTTGGACTCCGGATGTGAACTCCAGTCATAGGAACCATCTAGCTGTCTGTCAGAAGTGACATTGGATATCAGACCCGCTAGATTGGCCTGACCAGATGAGGAACTCGGAAGGTATCTCTGTTGGGACTGACTTTGGTACTGTCCTTGATGCTGACTCTGCCCCTGGTATGTCTCTACCTTCGGTCTTTGACACTCCCTGGCGAAGTGTCCCAATCCCTGACAGTTATAGCATTTCACCTTGGACTTATCAAATCCTATCCCCTTGTTATTCATCTGGAGATTCCTCCCAGTTCTCTTTATGAATCTCTTAACCCTCTGGGTTACCATGGCCAGTTGCCATTTCAGATCCATTTCCTCTAAGTCATCAGGGTCGACCTGATCGTAATCTTCATCCCAAAGAGCCGGATCATTAATCTTCCCTTGAACGCAATTTCCGTATGCGGCCACAAACGAAGCAAGCAGATTCAGATGTTCTTCCGCCGACTTTGCGCTCATTGGCATCTTCGAATAGCTCTGACTGGTCGATGCCTGTTGGACTTGAGGTTGCGGTTCTTCTGATCTTCCTAACCCTAAGAACGCGCGATTCAATGAGTCTTCGGACTCTGGTGGCGATGACGTTTCTCCGGTGAAAAACGCTGTAGCACTCTTCTGATCAGCTGTCACTGATGATTTTGATGTCTTTCCAAAATACATAGCCGGATTTTGGACTTGCTCGTAATCAGTCTCAGCCTTAATCATCTCGAAGTGATATGCCCTCAACGTTCCCACGATGTCATCCAGTGATTGAGCATAGTATTTATCTTCATTCAGCTTAATCATTGCCACGTACATAGCCCATTTGGCTGGTAGGGCATCAAGAAGCTTGTTGTTCTTGTCAGTGTCAGAATACTCAATGCCATGACTTTCAAGCTCTGTTATCAGATGATAGAATCGTGTGATAATATCATCCAACTGTTCATCCTTAAGAGCCTTGAAAATTGCAAACTGTTGGGTCAACAGCTCTGTACGCTTTCGACGTACCCGTGGATTACCCTCACACCTTTTCTGGAGAGATTCCCAAAGTTCTTTCGACGTCCTCTGAGTCCGAAATGTGTGCAAGATATCTTGAGGTAACGCCATTCGGATAATGGAGAAAGCTTTGTTTTCAGCTTCAAACAGTTTCTTGTCATCCTCTTTCATCATTTGGTATGACAGAACCTTTTGACGGCCTTCAACCTCAGATACTGGTGGAATGTACCCTTCATCAATGCACACCCACATGCGCATATCGTTGAATCGTACAAAATCCGTGAATCTATCCTTCCACCAGTAGTAATCCTCAACTTTCATCAGCTTAGGTGGTGCATTGGCCTTCCCAACTTCGTGATCCATCTCAAGGAATTTCTGAAGGTTTGACATCTTTTCTGAAAGAATTTGAATTTGAACTTAATTAATTTAATTAGAAACTGATTTAAATTAACTTATTCGAATCTAGATAGATTCGAATCTAATTAATATTTAATCTTTTGAAATTAAATTCGATTAAGTCTTAAAAGTCAAGTAGATTCGAAATAATGTCAGATTCGAGGAAGTCCCTAGATTCGAAGTGATGACAGATTCGAAGGACTCTATAGATTCGAAGACCCTTAGAGTCGAAGGCACAATAGAATCGAATTTCAGCAGAATCGAGGCTCAGACTCGAAACAGTAACAAACTCGAAACAAACTCGAAACAATATAGACTCGAGATCCAATTCGAATGTAGTAACAGATTCGAAACACCACAGACTCGAAACTGACTGAAATTGACTCGAAAGGAGCGTATTTTGGTTAGACTCGAGACTAGAGTGAAACCCTAATTACCCCTATAGATTCGAGCGCCGCAAACTCGAAAAACGGCTAACACTTTGATTTTTTGACGTTTTATGGATTAAATCACTAATTTTCAAATGAAAAACAATGATTTCGACCAAAAACGTGAAAAACGACAAAATGTTTCCCGAATATGAATTTGCTAAGCTCAAAAACACGTTTTTTGAGAGAAAAACCGTCCAACTAGCGTCAAGAAACCTAGAATGTATCTGATGAACACGAAGAACACCACGAACACTCCGTAGGCTCTGATACCCCTTGTAAGGTCTACCAATGCAAGATCTATCTAGACGCAGATCCGTTAACGAGTGCGGAATCCTCGTTGACGGTCAGACGGACAACTCTCAACCAACGGAAACACGGAGACTATTAGACGCTGAACGAACGACACACGAACGATCCTACGTACTAATTCTCTCCGAAACGGGACTCACCTAGCTGATAAACTCGAGATCGCCTATTGCTTAATTCCTCACGAATTCTGCCAAAGGTCTGCTAATCATTCGAGTCTATCCCTAATTATAGACCCTGATTCGAGTCTGTTGTGGGCCAACCTCGAATCTGGCCTAAGGCCCTATTCGAATCTGTCCATCTGACAGATTCGAATCTAACCTATATTCGAATCTATGGATACATTCGAATCTATCACAGATTCGAATGCCTTCCTTAACCTATTCGAATCTAGCCAATACACTTAAACACTTAAGTGATGAAACTTATAATATTACCTTATGATTGATTTTATCTTTGAGTTTTATGTTTGAACTTCTTGTAATACGTTACATCAAGTTCAAACATACAAACACTGATAAACATCAATCATATATAATATATATATACCAAACATATGCAAAATCACAATGTAAGATAACTTAGACTGCTATCGTCACACGGGATGTACCAACACCCGATAATCTATGCACATCCTCATCGAGCCATCTTTCTTCTTAACAAATAACACCGGAGCTCCCCACGGCGATGAACTCGGTCGAATGAAGCCCTTGTCCAACAATTCTTGCAGCTGTGTCATCATTTCCTTCATCTCGGTTGGGGCAAGGCGATAAGGAGAACGAGCTACCGGTGCAGCTCCGGGGATCAGATCAATTTGAAACTCAACTTGTCTCTCAGGCGCCACGCCAGACAAGTCTTCCGGAAACACGTCCGGAAATTGTGAAACAACAGGCACGTCTGCCAACGTCCTCTTCTCAGCCCTGGCATCAACAGCATATGCCAGATAGGCGTCACACCCCTTTGCAACAAGCTTTCGAGCTTTTGCAATGGTCAGTAAACACAGATCCCCACTTCTCCTATCCCCATATATACAGATCTCACGCCCCTCCGGAGTAGTTATCTTGATCATACGATTCTTACAAACTATGTGAGCTTCATTTTCGATCAACCAGTCCATCCCGATAATTACATCAAACTCACTAAATTCTATCGGAATCAGATCTAAATTGAAGACTACATCTTCAATTACTAACGTGCAATTACGGTATACATGATCTACCTTGACTAAAGTATTGCTAGCAATTTCAATATCAAGTATAGTAGACAACTTAGACAGTGGCATAGGAAGTTGTTGTGCAAAAGCAGTAGACACGAAAGAACGGTTGGCACCCGAATCAAATAGAACTCGTGCAGGCATGGAATTTACAATAAACATACACGTGACCACCTCTGGGTTTTCCCTAGCTTCCTCTGCAGTGATTTGAAAGGCACGAGCCGGTGCCCTTTGTGAGTGACCCCGACCTCGGTTAACTGAACCACCGCTTGAACCTCCAGAAGATCGTGTTGATGATGGAGCAGCAGCTGCTGGAGCATTTTTCCTACAGTTTCTGCTATAGTGGCCCCACACTCCACACTTATAGCAAGCATCTCCTTTCCTTGGGCACTCACTCTGAAAATGGCCCAACTCTCCGCAGCAAAAACAAGCACGTCCGTTAGTGCATTTGCCAAAGTGCTCCAGATGACATTTATTGCAATACTGCGGCTCAGTGTTGACGGAGTATGCACGCGCACGACCGCGATCAGATGAACCAGATTGTCGGCGATACGACTGTTGAGGTGAGTACTGTGAAGACCGGGAAGAACCAGAATATCCTCCCTCGCGTTGGCGCTTCGGCGGTGACGGCTGTGTTGGATTGGTGGAAGCAGCAGCAGACCCGATCGAGTAGCCCGACATAATCAAGATCTGTTCTACATTTCTGGCAGCCTCAAGTAAGCCAGCAAACGTAGGGTAGCGGACGTTGCTCATAACCCTCCTAATCTCAATGTCAAGACCAGCCTCGAACCTGGTCACTTTCCTCTCTTCAGTATCAACTTGATGAGGCGCGAACAGACTCAGCCTCGTGAATTCCACCGCATATTGGGACACCGTCTTAGTCCCCTGTACCAGCGCCATAAACTTTGCTTTCAACCTCCGGCGCTCATCAACCGGACAGTACTGCTGAGTGAATAGATCCTTGAACTCAGCCCAAGTCATAACAGAAATCTTCTCCAATGTCAAAGCGTTCACCATGGCATTCCACCACATGATTGCATCATTCGTGAACATAGCAGTTGCATAACGAACCATGTCCTTCTCAGCACAGTCGTTGATTCGGAATGTTCGCTCAGTTGCTGTTATCCATTCCAGTGCGGCAACAGCATCTCCTAATCCATTAAATTCCACGGCCCCATTTCTTTTGAAGTCCTTGAAACGACAACCCTTGGGCTTGTTAGATGACCCAATGTTGTCATCTCGTTCCTCGTTGTTACTCCCTTCCTTCTCCTTGTTCTTTCTCTTATCCTCTCTCCTCTTAGCATCGGCCTCATCTCGAGCCCGAAACTGATGTTGTATCATTTTATTCTGCTCAGCCATCATGGCTAGCATCATCTCTCTGGCTTCCTCAGGTGTCATTCCTCCAGACATGTTCTGAAAATATAAACATATAACTTGTTTAGTAACATGTCATCAGTTTAAAGACACCACTTATTTGTCCCGTATGATAGTCAATCTCTTATAATTACTAGATCATAACCTATCTTAGTTCAGATCATTACTTAGACCACTACATATCATTACCTAATGTTTGAGATCAAGACCTCACGGACACTTGAATCTCAAACAACTCGCTCTGATACCATCTCGTGTGACACCCTTGCCACAACAACCACCATTAACAAGACACCCAGGATTAATCACCAATACATCAATTACATAATGATCTGATTACTTAATTAAAGTGAGGAAGCAATTAAAGTACAGAATAAAGTATTACAACAGTTTCAAAGTACCCTATGGTGCTACAAAGGTTACATGTCTATATCTAAAAAAAAAAAAAACTTCCATTACATTACATTGTCCAATATTTATTACAACATTAATCTCAACAATAAGTTACCAAATAAGCAACTGAGTCTTCAATTCACTTCAATCAACAACCTAACTAGATGGTCCCGCAGCTGATTTTCCTTTTCCTGTAAAAATTTCAACAACTAAAACGTAAGCGAATGCTTAGTGAATACATAGATTGCGCATATTATAAATATTTATGAAGCCCAAGAGTAACCCCGACGACAAACGTCGTATACTCTCTTCGTACACCAAGTACGGACCAGAGCCGCAGCCCCTTCGAGCCCAAAGCTCGACATTTACACATACCATCTGAGAGAAACGAACGATCGGAGATGACATACTGCCTACCGGACCTGGAGGGATCAGCTCCAGCGTCATATAGCACAGTAACATCAGAGTTAACGATGCGACCCACCGGTCCATCACTAGATGCACAACAATCGAACGGACATGCAACAAGTAAGAATGTGCATCTAAATCTACGCAAGTTAGTAGAATTCCAACCAAACAAATGAAACAACAAGTCTCAGCAGGCAACGCTTAACATAAATCAGATATAATCATGCGAAATCTACTGTACTCACAGTGGGTGCGTATTTAATCTTTAATCAATTTTATTTCTCCTCGGGCTTTCAACCGGATCCACAAAGTACCCCACTGTGGGTTAAACAACACCACAAGGGACCTGTTAGTCAGTTGTAACAACACATCGTGTCAATAACTGTTTGATTCCATAAAACCAAATTTTTATAAGTTTTGCAAAGTTTTGGTCCCAATTTCGGATCTATGTCCGAATTCGGTCCCCACCCGAATTCGGACCCCAGTTCGGATCCCACATGAATCCCAATTCGGATCCCACATGAATCCCAATTCGGATCCCACATGAATCCCAGTTCGGATCCCTCATGAACCCCATCCGAAATACAACAATTGTAAATATTTTCTATTTTGTACATCAGAGGTTCGGACACATGCTAAGTTCGGACCATATCCGAATTCGGTCCCCCATCCGAATTCCAACACTTAGAAATAATTTGATATATATATTAATTATCCTGAAATCCGGGCCTCATCCGAATTCGGACCAAATCTGAGTTCATCTCGGATCCGAATTCGGACCTACCCCATTCGAATTTGAGCCTCAACCGAAATTTCAACACTTAGAAATTATTTTGCTAATTTTGAACATCAACATTTCGGATCCTGTCCGAATTCGGTCCGGATCCGAGTTCCTGCCAGATCCGAATTCGGACATCCGAGTTCATATTGGTGCAGTCTTGATATTTTCCAGATTTAATCCAAGTCATTTCTGGTAGTAATTCATTACGTGAAATAACTTATACCAACTAAAATACATCTATTTTCAACACTGCAACACCAAATATTAACATCTTTATGTATCAAACCACATCCTTTTTAACCCTTTTTCATCATTTTCGAACACACACACACTAAAACACACACTAATTTCTAAAAATCATACTTCCAGGTCGAATCAGAAGTTGAAACTTGATATCTAGCATCATATATACTAGATTTAAACTAATCCATAATAACACCAAACATGCATTAACATTTGAATCTCCAAAAATCAAATTTTCGGTTCATATAATAACCGAACCAAAACCACCAAAATCGAAGTGTTGATGAAATTTTTACCTTAATGCGATGATTGCAGATGTTTTAGTTCCTTGAATGCAATCTGAATCCAAATTTCCAGCTTCAAATTTCAACTTTTGATGATCTTCTATGGTTTAGAGAGAGAGAGAGAGCCGAGAGAGATGAGATTTTTAGAGAGAGAGTGGAATGACTATAATGAGAGACTTTTGCGTCTTTTATGTCCATTTCCAATCTTTGACACATCTAGCCCCTCCACTTATCAGGTTCCATTAAATACTGATTTTATAAAATAAAGAATTCTATCTTTATTTTATTTTCCTTAACAATTAAATAATTATTTCACTTAATAATTTAAATTTCTAAATTACTAAATTTCCATATAATGCAACCAACTTTATAATTTATCCAAAATCAGTACCAACTTAACTTACATAATTCATCTTAAATTACAAATTTAAACTTAATAAACTTCAAATATAATAATTTAAATCCGAGGATGTTACAGCTAGGGTTTCAGTGACGGATGGGTTGGGATCGAAAAATTCGCGGGTGGGAAGGCAGAATTCAGCTGGTAGGTGAAGGATGTGGCGGATGGCAGATATAGTGACTTTGACTGGAACACAGTCTATTGTGGATGTGAAATGAGGTTCGGGGTCAGACACATATTTCAGCCTGTTCCAGAATTGTTGAAGATATATCTGGGGAACAGCTATGGCAGTGGATAAGGCGTAGTCAAATGGTATGGCGAGTGAGGATGTCGAATGCTAGGGTTTGGGGTTCTTTAATGAGGATGGAAACGTCGAGTTGCCAGTTATGCGGAACGAACTCGACAAACTCGGCGTTGGGGAGGATGGATTCTTCTGGGAGTTGGGCATTGTTGTTTGGGATGGGGGAATGGGGTACGGTGAGAACAACTGCTGGTTCCAACATCCTGCAAGGTGCATCAGAGTTAGAATAAGAAGACTTAACGGATAAGGCATTGATGTGAAGTCTAGATTAGTGTGAAATAGAAACTGCCTGATCTGTTTAGCATCGGGTCTTTATGAGTAGAATAAAATTCTACTGATAAAGTCCAAAGTCAATCATTAAGAGACCGATGTTAGACCAGACTTTTTCACTCAAACACTAGTCCTAACTCTAATCAATGGTGCACGATGAGGAAGAAATATTTTTTGAATTTTTTTTTAATTTATAAAAAAATGCAAAAATGGGAAAATGAAAAATTTAAAAAAATGCTAAGTGTTTGATTTCGGATGGTCCGAATTCGGATGAACAGTGTCACCGAATTCGCATCAGGCCGAAATCCGAATGATGCATGAATGGTGAGTGGCGGTCCAAATTCGGATGAGGTGACAATAGGGACCGAATTCGGATGTTGGTCCGAAATGCATGGCATGGAATGAATGGTGGTGGTCCGAATTCGGATGGGGCATGAATATGATCCGAATTCGGATGAGGACTTAAGTAAATGTATGCAATGATATGGATAGGACCTGATTTCGGATGGTATCCAGAATTCGGATGGGAACCGAATTCGGATATCATCCGAATTCGGATGCACAGTAACGAACTTTCTTAGACTCAATTCAAAGTTTGAAATGTTTTGGCATTACAATGATGGTCCGAATTCGGATCAACAGTGGTCATCCGAGTTCGGATGGACTGTGGTCCGAATTAGGATATTGAACTCTGAAAATCATGAAAATTAGTCTAAGTGGGGGCATCCGAATTCGGGTGTTGGTCCGAATTCGGATCAATAGTGGTCATCCGAAGTGCATGTGTGCAGTTAATGTGTTCATGCAAAATTTAAACGTGAACAGTGAAATGTGACGAAAATGCATGAAATTAAAGATCCTATACTACAATCACATCATGAACATTTTATCTAACTACAAGTAAGTGAAAAACACACATTTAAGTACTAAAAACTAAGAAAAACCGATTAGAAAAATTAACTAAAAGTTGAAATTCAAAATGACAATATATGATGTTAAACACTGAAATAAAGATAGAAATGGTTTACTTGGAAGTGCCGTAGATGAAAAACACAAGAAAAACGAAGGAAAATGGTGATCAAAAAGCTTGAATCGGCTATAATGGAGGTTTGGGCGGTGGCTGTCGACGGGAAGGAAGAAAGAAAAGGGAGAAATCTTGAAGATGAAGAAAAGTGAGGAGTTGACCGTTTGACCCGCCCATATATAGGCGCATGGGTCGGGTCCGGGTCAGCAAGATCCGCGCCCAAGAGGACATTTGGGCCGCCGGATTCGCAACATAACACACACACACAAAATGACTTTGGGCTATATATAAAAAATTGAAACAAGATTAAAAAAAACTTTTGGCCCAAATTTTGTTAAATCTTTTTGAGTTTTTCTATGAGACTTCAAAATAAAATATTTTTGGTATTTTCTTTGATTTTTTTTTAAATTAAGATAAAATGAAATAAAATAAAATAAAGTAAACTAAAATTTTTTTGGCTTTTTGATAAATTTGAAAGTTAAAATCTTTTTTGATTTTCTGACCTATTAAATTACTCTAAAAATTAAATAAAAATATGACCAACCTAAAATTTAAAATTAAACTACAAGCAAATTAAAAAGAAACACAGAGTTATAAAATTTAAAATCCTAACTATACTCCCCCTCAAATAAATACCGGTTCTTTTCCTTTTCTTTTTCAGATTTAAACTCGACAACCCTTTTTTAGCCTTACAAACACAGACAAACCTGGATATTGTTTTGCATCCCACTCCGTGATGAACAATTCACACAGCAATTTGTCAGGATCATTAATTATTAAAAATATACACAGATAAGGAAATATTGAGTTTTAATTTTGTGACACAATCCTTAAATTTAAATAACAGATATTTTCTAAAATAAAGGAATTTCAATCATGATAGACTGAAATAGAATTATTTAAGACAATATCTGATCTTTAATTGGAAGGCGGATTCAACATGCCGATATGGGATACTAAGAACTGAAAACGAGGTTCATCTAAAGCTTTAGTAAATATATCCGCAAGTTGATATTCTGTGCCAACAAAATACAACTCAATGGTTCCCACGTGATCTTTAATAAAATGATACCTGATATCTATGTGTTTTGTTCGAGAGTGCTGCACGGGATTGCAAGAGATGGCAATTGCACTTCGAGAATCACAGTAAATTGGGATATTGGTGAGTGAGAATCCATAATCGCGTAATTGTGTTCTCATCCACAGCACTTGAGAGCAACAGCTTGCAGCTGCTACATACTTAGCCTCAGCTGTAGATGTGGAAACACAATTCTGCTTTATGGAAGACCAACTCACCGGTCTATTTCCTAAAAACTGAATTCCTCCCGACGTGCTTTTTCTGTCAACTCTACAACCTGCAAAATCAGCATCTGAAAAAGCGGTAAGATCGAAATCGGTTCCCTTTGGATACCATAGACCAAGTTCGGGTGTACCCTTAAGATAACGAAAAATGCGTTTTACCGCAGTTAGGTGTGATTCTTTTGGGTCGGCCTGAAATCTAGCACAAAGAAATGTTGAAAACATTATATCCGGTCTACTGGCAGTCAAGTATAGTAAGGAACCTATCATCCCTCTGTAAGTCGTATTATCGACACTTTTCCCGGAAGCATCGGTGTCTAACTTACAGTTGGAGGCCATGGGAGTTGCGATACTTGTGCAAGAGTCTAACTTATACTTCTTGAGAATGTCAAGAGTATATTTCGACTGGTTCACAAAAATCCCATCCTCAAGTTGTTTGACTTGTAATCCGAGGAAAAAGTTCATTTCCCCCATCATACTCATCTCGAACCGGGACTCAATTAGGGCTGAAAATTCCTTACAAAAATTACTGTCAGTAGATCCAAATATACTATCGTCGACATATATTTGTACTAGCATTATATGTGGGCCTTCCCTTTTAGTGAACAGAGTTGTATCCACCACACCTTTATAGAAACTGTCAGAAATAAGGAAATTTGAAAGACTATCATACCATGCTCGAGGTGCTTGTTTTAAACCATAGAGGGCTTTATCTAGCACATAATCTATCCCTTCTTGTTGTCGGTAGCCTTTGGCAACAAGTCTTGCTTTATTCCTTATCACAATGCCGTTCTCATCTCGTTTGTTCTTAAAGATCCACTTTGTTCCGATGACTGTACGGTCTTTTGGTTTGGGAACTAACCGCCATACTCTTAGTTGTTCAAACTGGTTGAGTTCCTCTTGCATTGCAACTATCCAATCTGGATCTGTCAGGGCTTCATCCACACGAGCGGGCTCTATCATACTCAGGATTGATGCGAAAAGGCATTCATTAGCAGATGCCCTATGAGTTTGGACTCCTGTTGATACATCACCAATGATTTGATCTGTTGGGTGACTTCGGGTCCATTTGATCTCATGTGGAAGGGGTGCTCGGGATGGAACCTCTGTGGTTAATGTGGGGATGGATGAAGATTCATGGTCAATGGTTTCAAATGATGGTACCACTGGTTCCGGTTCGATTCCCGAGTGTTCAGGTGAAGGAAGAATTGTAGGTATTATATGTGAGGGTATTATAGGAGTAGATTCAACTGCGGATGTGTCGGTGGATGATGTAGATGGATGAGGATATGTAGATGAAGATGGAGCAGAGAAACTTTGTGGCGCAGTTGAACTGGAAGGATCACCTACATTATTGACAACATTAGAAACACTAGCGTTAGGACCGAAAAATTCAACATAAAAAGGATCAAACAAATTAACCAAATCAGAAAAAGAAAAAGAAATGGGGTTATTGGAAGAGTCTCCAGGCATTTGAGTAATGCGTGGTCCTGATTGATCAACTTCGGGTGCCAGTTCAGCCAACTCATCAAATGTGACGTGCACACTTTCATTGACTATCTGGTTCGGGTATTGAATGCGCGATACGCCTTCGAGTTGGATGAGTATCCAATGAAGATCGCTTCATCCGCCTTTTCGTTAAATTTCCCTAGGTTGTCTTTGTCGTTTAGCACGTAGCACCTGCAACCAAATACACGTAAGTACTTGATAAATGGTACTTTATTCAAAAAGAGTTGGTAAGGAGTTTTGTTAAAGCGCTTATGGATGATGGAGCGATTTTGTGTGTAGCATGCTGTTGATACGGCTTCGGCCCACAAGAACGGAGGTAGCTTCGAGTATGTGAGCATTGTACGAGCAGCTTCCACAAGCGTACGGTTACGCCTTTCCACGACCCCATTTTGTTGAGGTGTTCGAGCAGCAGAGTATTGATGTTGAATACCTTTGGATCGAAGGAAGCCCTCAACTACCGAGTTCTTGAACTCCGTGCCATTATCTGATCTGATTGATTGCACTGACAGCTGCTGTTGGGTCTCGACACTCTTGATAAAATCTATGATTTCTTGAGCTGTCTTGTCCTTGGAACACAAGAACCTGACCCAGGTATATCGTGAATAATCATCAACGATAACCAACACATATCGTTTTCCATTTATGCTTTGAGTCCTCATTGGTCCGCATAAATCTATATGAAGTAACTCCAATACTCTTTTTGTTGATGGTTCGGGCTTTGGTATGTGAGATGATCGTTTCATTTTTCCTTTCTCACAAGCTCCATACAGATTGTCCTTTTCGTAGCGCAATTCAGGAAGTCCTTTAACCAATTGTTTCGCAGCAAGCTTGTTGATATTATCAAGTTCAAATGGGATAATCTTCGCTGCCACAACCAAGAGTCTTTTGAAGAGGCTTTTGATAGTAGGCATATGTTATCCTTCACTATTAGCTTAGCTACGTCAATGGTGTAAAGGTTAGAGTTTCGGGAACCTGTTAGGATTTCTTTTCCATCCATACTCTTAACACTGAAGTTCTTAGCCCTAAACGTTACCTCTAGTCCTTTGTCGCAGAGCCGTCCTATGCTAAAAATATTATGTGATAACCCCTCAACATAGTCAACGTCCTTGATAACCAGATTGTTTAGAACTAAGTCTCCGTATCCTTTGATGTGAGCCTGATGGTTGTTCCCGAATTTTACGGTTCCGCAATACTGTTCAACAACGTTGGACAGCAATTCTCTTCTTCCAGTCATGTGCTTGGAGCAACCCGAATCCATATACCAAATGGACTTAGCCTGAAAAACACATAAATTCATATAATGAAAAACTATATGCATTCAAACACATCCATTTTTAATTCACAATCAAACCGTGTTCTGAATCGAGATGTTCAGAAAACATGATGAGATAAGACCGGGTCCTGGGCTGTGTGCACAGAAGCCAAACGTGTCGGTTTAAGCACAACCGACAAGCAAAAGAACGGGTCCTAGTCTAAGGTAACTAGAAGCCATTTCTTTGAAGCACGGGTCTTGATCAGAAGTAACCAAGAACCATCTGCATTAAGATCACACAACCTTGGGTACCCACCTCAATATGGGTCCCTTTTTGTTAGGATTTCCAGATTTATATGGCACGTGTACAGTTTTAGAATCCCAAATAGCATTTGTGTGTGGTCCGGATGCATAACCCTTTGGAATCCATTAAAGATTGGATTTATTGGGTTTTGGAACCTTAGGCGCTGAAATTGCCTTTGGTTTTTGTCTTTTTGAGACCTTTTTGACCGTTGCTTTGGTTTTGGGCCTTGGCAACGGACAAATCTCAATTTTGTTTGTGGCCGATGATGCACTATTTTTTGTTTTCTTTTTCCGAACACGTTTAACAGGATATGGCACGAAAGCATTCATTTCAGGAACCTGTCGTCTATATCGAGTTAGACACAGATTAAATAAATCACTGAAAGAGTACTTTAAAGGAACAACAGAATTCGGTACACCATTACAAGCATTGTCACACACATTGTTACATAAATTGTCTTTAGAGATTACAGACATCCTATCTCTAGTAGCAAATTCATTTGGCATTAAAGCCTTCTTCACAAAAAAACTTGTAAAATCCAGCATGGTGGTTTTTGGGACTCTCCTTATATGATCTGTAGGAACAAAACGATTAGAGTCAGTAAGCATGGAAGATTTAGACTTGACAGACTTTTCTTTTTGGTGGTGAGTAGGTTTCTTAAAAGACTTGGATTTGATCTGAGTCTTTTTAGGAACCTCATTTTTGAAAACTTTTGAACACTCACCTTTGTAAATGACAGAAGAAGTTTCAGCTTTAGCCTTACCTTTATTTGATGACACACATAGAGTTTTTATGGAATGAGAAAGTGTTTGTTCTTTTAAAAGATCTTTCAATTTTTGAGAAACCATTTCAAAATTTTCTCTGTACACAGTGACTTCCACAGATTGTTGAAAAGATTGATTTACCAATTCTTCTTCTCTCTTAAGAAGAGCATCTTGAAGATCAAGTGCTTTCTCTTGAGACGACTTCAATTCCTTTTCTAAAACAGTGATTTGTTGTTGAAGAACTTTTGCAGGAATATAAAGTTGAGGAGTTGATTTTACGGTTTCAGTTTTCAATTCAGCTTCTGAATAAGTTGACAAAAGATCTTCCTCTAAAGTGGGTACTCTAGAAGAATAACTCTCGTTAAGTTCTTCATATTGAAAAGAAATTTCTTTATCTTTACGAGCGACACGTTTCTCATTTTCTTGGTTTAAAACTTCTTTTGATGACTCAAAAAAGAAAGATTTAAGACCGGCTCCCATATAGTTCATGTCATAAAATACAGGTAAAACATTTTGTGCTTTTTCCAAATATTTAGGATTTTTAAAACCAATTCCTTGTTTAGAATGGTAAAACCTAGTTTCTTTGGGCTGATTTAAATGGATAGTTTGTTCTGTTTGACCCCTTTTTAAAAATGCATCGTCAAGGGTCTTTATTCTTGAGAACAAACTTATCCTTTCTTCTTCAATCATTTTGTATTTTTGTAAACTGTCTATACTTTCCATATTTACCACATCAAATTGTTTTGTAAGAACAGAAATTTATTCTTTTAAAGAGAGTTTTTCTTTTGAAAGCGTGTTCATGCAAGATTCAAGATATATATTCCTATCCTGAAAATCTACTTTTTCTATTAACATCTGTTTTATAACATTATGATTAGTTAACCACTTTGAATGATATAATTCAGATGATTCTTTCAGAGTTTGAGCTTTATGTTCAGGCTGTACACACCTTGCAGTTTCAGTATTTAATCTAGCTTGTAGATCAAGAATATGTGTGTGCAGTGTACATTCATTATCTACAAATAATTTATTTACGTGTGCAGGAATGTAACAGGAATATACCTCATTGGACTCAGAACCGGATGTGGAGCATTCAGGATCGTTGGTTGTAGCCATCAGACATGCTGGTGGATTTTTTAGTGTCTCCCCCTCAGCAGCATGATCTGAATTGTCAGCAGTGAAAACAGCACAGGTCTCCAACCCCATACGATCAACCATGTAACAATTCTTGCCCTTGTCATCCTCGTCTTCAGAATCTTCAGCATCCCAGTAGTCCTCATGGGCGACGAGGGCTAACGCATCCGTTCTTTTCTTGGCTGCCTCGAGCTTTCTCTCGTAGTATGCGACGTCTCTGTCGAAATTATTCTTACATTCCCGAGCGAAGTGGCCCGGTTTGCCACACTTGTAGCAGAGACGTTCATCTGCGGCTTTTGGCTCATCTGCTCTCGGCCGTTCCTCTCTTCTTTCCGCCGGCCTCTTATCGGCCCGGCGATGCTCTCGGCTGTCATCACGCCTCCTGTCCCTTCGTTCGGGCTCTCTCCTCTCATCCCGGCGGTCATCCCTACGATCATCCCTTCGATCGTCCCGCCTGTCGTCCCTGCGATCATCACGCCTATCATCTCGCCTTTCATAACGGCGATCATCTCGATAGTCGCGTCTATCGTCATATCGGCGATCATCCCTATCATCCCTACGGTATTCATCCCTGCGATAATCATCGCATCGTTCATCCCTTCTGTCATCTGAGTACCTCCGTGGACCGGTGTCATAACGGAGTTGGTTGTTAGTCTTGTTGGAGAACCGTCGCTGTTGGAGACGGTTGGTCCACAAGGCTATTTGTTCCTGAATAGAAGCTTCTTCCTCATCATAAACCTCACGCGGAGGACAAGCATACCTGTACTGCGACGACGAAGAACCTGGAGCAAAGGATGGTGTCGGAATCTGTGTGTTGGTGATCAAGGCGAGAGAATCATTTGGTTTCAACCCGGTGTTGGCTGATAGCAGTAGAGAGGCCAATTGATTTGCCATCAGCTTCTGTTGATCCACATCCCCTTGATATTTCTTGAGCTCCTTAAAGACGACATTGATTGACACCTCTGGAATGTTCAGGACTTGTTTCGTGGCCCGACATGCAAGCTGCCACTCGGGGGTTAAGGCTGCAAAGAACTGGATGTTGATGTCATCCCTATCCTTCTTTATGCGCAGTTTGTTCAACTCATTAAGGACCGCACAGAACCTGGTAAAAGTGGCTTGCAGAGATTCCCCGTCTTTGGAGCGGAATTCCGTAAACTTAGCCTTTGCCTCCTCGATTTTGGCACAATCATCGAGATCTGCCCCCAGCATTTGGACTTCCAACTCGTCCCACATTTCTTTTGCAGACATTTTGCTGTCTACACCAACCAGAATATCAGTGGGGAGGGCTTGATAGATCAGATATTCTGCCCTCTTATCAGCGTGCTATCGGTCTCTTTCGGCGTCATTTGCCGGTTCGCGTTCAACTTTAGAGGCTTGGACAGGGGGGTCAGCCTCAGGTCGGGCTGCTATCTCCCGATAATAGGTTACGGGTCCTTCGGATATGGACTGAAGCATCAAATTCCCGAGCGGTTGCATTCCAACGAACTTAAGGAACCGGGATTTCCATTGTTCATACTCATCTGGATAGAGAACTGGTGGTCTGTTCTCAGATCCGAGTACGAGAGCTTCGCGAGACATGATGATGGGTGCTGATTAAAAATGAAGATCTTAAAGTTGGAAACTGGACACGGATGGGCTGGACTTAAGACAGATAGTTCTGAATTCGGATGAAAGTGAAATTCGGATGGAATGGGTTCGGATGAACAGTGTTTCGGATGGAAAGAATCGAATTCGGATAGCTTGGATTTCGGATGGTGAAACTGAATTCGGATGGAAGTGAATTCGGTTGGATGAAGCAATTCGGATGGGAACCTACTTCGGGTGAACAGTGATTCGGATGGTCTACGGTCCGGATGGAATCCTAGTTCGGATGATCTGCAATTTCGGATGAACAGTGATGCGGGTGGGGACCTAATACGGATGGAATACCTAGTTCGGATGGACTTGGTTTCGGATGGAACTAAGGGACCGAATTCGGATGAACAGTGGACAGGGTATGTCCAGGTGGGGACTGAATTCGGATGGTCCGAGATGGGTAAGGTCCGAAATTAAAAAAAATTTAAATACAAGTCCAAAAATGAAAAATGGAAAGCCTGATCAGAACTGCGGATGGTCCGAAGTTCGGATGGGACCTAAGTGGGGTCCGAAATAGGCAGATGGGGGGTCCGTAATGCACCTAAATTTGGTCCGAATTGGTCCGAAGTGAGGTCCGAATTAGGATGATACGAGGTCCGAAGTTGGTGCCTAAGTGGTCCGAAATGCTACAGTAAGGGATCCGAAATACAGCAGGTTTTTTAAGTTTTCTAGGGCAGAACTGAGCAGAATTCGATTTTTTCAGTTTTAAAGCCTAAAAAACAGTTCTAAATGATTTATAAACTATTTTAAACACTTTTGGTGATTTAAAATAACCTAAAAACTCTTAAAAACAGCATAGAACAAGTTAAAAACCTACTAAAAACCCATATTTTCAAACTTAATAAAATGTCCGATTCTTGATGATTTTAACAGAGATATGGAACTGAATGGGCTTAAAATTAGTAGAGGATGATAATGTGGTGATTGTATGACCATTATAACACAAGAAACACAGAAAAACAGAGGAAAATGAAGATCTAACCGAATAGAGATGAAGAACACGAAGAACACTATGAAAACCCAGCAGAATCCGAAGCTTTCATTTGAAATCCACCTTTCTGAGCTCTGATACCAGTTGTAATATGTATTCCCGTAAATATTTCAGCACCTTTAATGTTTCTTATCACACACAAGAAGAATCAATGCTCAATAATTGTGTAATGATGAAGAAAGACAAAGAGAATGTTGAGAGAGAAGACAAAATGGCGGCTGGATATATTTCTCAAATGTCAACTGTGTATTTTATTTAGAAACCCTAGGAGCCTATTTCTAGGCTCCTTTAATTAAGTATTACATTATGGCAACTTTGGCCCTTGACTATTACAAAGAAATAAACTACATAGAAATAAATACAACACTAAATGCTAAGATAATAAATATTACAAAACAACTCCCTATGATCAAAATAAAATATCTCACATGATGAATTTCATTGCCAAGTTCGACTGAAGATTCTTATCAAAGCTGAAGATCATGTTCACATCAGTTGAAGGTTTTTGCTATTGAGAAATCTCCGGAAGCTATTATCGAAAGAGAAGATCATTCAAAAGGGAGATTATTCATCAGAAGATCAAGCTTATTTTGAAGAAACCAAACTTGGTCACAAAGGGGGAGATTGTTAGGGTTAATTTATTGTAATCAAGTCTAGGGGTTTATTTGTATTTATTTAATAGTTCATAGGTTATTATTGTATGGGCTTTAATAGTTTAACTCGCGGGCTTAGGCCTCATTAGGTTTATTATTTAAAGGTTATTTAGGGTTTATAGAAAAACGTACAAGCAAAGATTGAAGGTGTAGGAGTGCGTGTAGCCGTTCGTGGTTAGAGAGATAAAAATTTGTTTTTCGTGTTCTTTGTTCAAGGTTTAATATTTGGCTATTGGTTTGTTTCTCGTTCGTGATTGTTATTATATATTGTGTGATTGTTTGTTTGCTTGATTATTCGGGACCTACATTACCTTCCACCCAATCTGTTGGTTCTTCTAAAACAAGTGACACTTTGCTAAAACCTGTTAAGAAATCCAACAAAGATAAACCAGAATGTGTTTATGGGAGTGCTTCTAGCTTCCAAAAAGTCTAAAAATAGAAAATGTTACAAATGTGGAAAGAAGACTCATATGGCCAAATACAGTTTTGAAACTGAAGAGATGAGGCCTGCTGACACTGCTAGCTCCAACATTGCAAAAACCAGCAGTGTTGGATGTAACATTGTCATTGAGGAGAGTATCCAAGCTGATACAATCCAAATTTGAAATATTAGTGTATATCTCAGTGGTCCATCAACAAATGTTGATGAAGAAGGAGAACTCATCATATGAGTTCCCCTAAAAACTAATATTTTCCCATGACACTCTGCAGGTTAAACAACCAAGCCAGGTTTGGTAGTTGGACAGCGGCTGCTCAGGCCACATCATAGGTTGCAAAGATTTGCTGAGTGATCTCAAGCCTGAAAAAGGCTCAAAAGTTACCTTTAGTGACAATGTCCAGGTATACACAGAAGGATATGGAACCCTTCAAGCTGGTGCTACAATATTCAATAGAGTAGCCTATGTGTCGGGGCTAAAACATAACCTTGTTAGCATTAGTCAACTCTGTGATGTTGGCTACAAGGTTAACTTTGATAAGCACCTGGGGTACATATTGGATTCCCAAGGCAAGGTTGTGCTGTGTGCACAAAGAAAGAAAGGTGTATATGTTGTGGATATGAATTCTGCTGATCCAACAACTGACTGTTTCGTCTCAAGAAGCATTGCAAACCTTAACTGGATGTGGCATAAAAGGCTTTCACACCTGAACTTCAAGAACATCAACAAACTCTGTAAGAAAGAGTTAGTAAAAGGTTTGCCTTCTATGACTTTTGTTAAGGATAAACTCTGCACAACTTGTGAGAAAGGCAAGCAGAGAAAAACATCTTTTAAATCCAAGCATAATTTTTCTATTGATACTCCTCTCTTCTTTATCCACATGGACTTGTTTGGACCTGTCAGTGTCTCAAGTCTAGGAGGTAGAAGAAACACTCTAGTAATGGTTGATGAGTTCTTCAGGTTTACATGGGTGATCTTCCTAAAGACCAAAGGAGAGGCTGCTAGGGAAATTATTTGATTTATCAAGAAGATGGAAGTTCTGAACTCTGCCCAGGTCAAGCAGTTTAGAAGTGATCATGGTACTGAATTCAAAAACAGTACTCTTGAGGACTTCTGTGAGGAAAAAAGGGATCTCTCATATGTATTCAGCTGTAAGGACTCCACAACAAAATGGAGTTGTTGAACGGAGGAACAGAACCCTCATTGAATCTGCTGGAACCATGTTGTGTGCATTAGGTTTGCCTTCATCATTCTGGGCTAAAGCTGTCAATACTGCATGCTTCACTCAAAACATATCCTTAGTGGTGAAAAGTTTCAATAAAACTCCTTATGAATTACTGAATGGGAGAAAGCCAAATATAAGCTATTTCCATGTGTTTGGATGTCCCTGTTTCATTCTTAATCAAAAGGACCAACTGGCCAAATTTGAACCCAAAGCTGATGAAGGTGTGTTTGTTGGATAGTCAGTTGTTTCTAAAGACTACAAAGTATACAACTACAAAAGAAAGGTGATAGATTAATCTATCAATGTCACCTTTGAGGAGTCTAAGAATGCTTCTACTAAAGCTGTTCTCGAATCAGTTTCAGGAAAGTTCAGCTTTGATGATCTTATGCATTCCAATGATGAAGAAGAGGACTTAAAAGCTTCCACATCACCCAGGGTGGAACCTGCTAACCACAATGGGCATCATGATGATTATGTTTGTACACCCTGTGTGAATAAGTGTACTGACATCGTTAATGCATCACGTCGAGAACAATCAACAATAATGATTCATTCTCACTGGGTGAACAGACTCAAGACATCAGTGTGTCTGAAAATCGTGAAAGCTGTTCTGCAAGACCTGATGAAAATGAAACTGATATAGGAGAATCTTCATTAAAACATGATCCTAAGTGGATCAGGTGACACCTAATGACCAAATAATTAGTGACATCAACAAAGGGGTACAAACAAGATGGGACAGCTTAGGAAACTTTTGTACGTAATCTGGTTTTGTGTCCCTAAGGGAGCCAAAGAAGGTGGATGATGCAAATTGGATCACTGCCATACAAGAAGAGCTCAATCAGCTTGAGAGAAACAAAGTATGGAAGCTGGTCCCTGTTCCTAAAGGAAAAACAATAATTGGCACCAAGTGGGTTTTTAGAAATAAAATGGATGAGCAAGGTCATGTTATTAGAAAATAGGCAAGACTAGTTTCTCAAAACTATAGGCAAGAAGAATGTATAGATTATGATGAAGCATTTGCTCCAGTGGCCAGGTTAGAAGCAATTCGTTTGTTTCTAGCCTATGCTGCCCACAAGAGCATGAAGGTATTTCAAATGGATGTCAAAGTGCATTTTTGAATGGGAAGCTGCAAGAAGAGGTGTATGTCAAGCAGCCTCCAGGTTTTGAAAGTGTACAACATCCAGGTTTTGCCTATAAGTTGGACAAAGCTCTCTATGGTCTGAAATAAGCCCCTAGAGCCTCGTATGACACTCTTACTGATTTCCTTATGAGAAATGGTTATTCCAGAGGTAAAGTGGATACCACACTGTTCATAAAGAAGGTGAAAACTGATATTATGATTGTTCAAATTTATGTGGATGACATAATTTTTGGTTCTACAAATGAACAGTTATACAAGAACTTTTCACTGCTTATGAATTCTAAATATGAAATGAGCATGATGGGTGAACTTACTTTCTTTTTGGGATTACAGGTTAAACAAACCTCAAATGGAATTTTTATAAATCAAAGAAAGTATACATTAGATCTTTTGAAAAAGGTTAAATTTGATCAATGTTCTCCCATCAAAACCTCAATGGCAACCAATGTAAAGTTGGATGCTGATGCATGTGGCAAAGCTGTTTCAGTAACAGCTTACAAAGCCATAATTGGAAGCCTGCTATACTTAACTGCCAGTAGACCAGATATTATGTTTGCTACTAATGTGCCAGGTTTCAAGCTGATCCAAAGGAATCACATCTAGCTCCTGTGAAATGGATTTTTAGACACCTATAGGGTACACCAGGTTTGGGTCTTTGGTATCCCAAAGACTCCAGCGTTGAACTAAAAGGTTATTCAGATTCTGATTTTGCATGTTGCAGACTAGACAGAAAAAGCACAACAGGTGGATGTCAACTCCTTGGTGGAAAGTTGATCAGTTGGTGCATCAAAAAGCAGATATCTGTTTCTACTTCTATTGCTGAAGCTGAGTACATTGTTACTGGAAGCTGCTGTGGGCAGATTTTATGGATGCGACATCAGCTTGAGGATTATGGCCTTGTATATAGGAAAACTCCTATTCTGTGTGACAATACAAGTGCCATAGCTATCTCCAACAATCCAGTCTTCCACTCTATAACAAAGCATATTGAGGTCAGGCATCACTTCATAAAGGATCACATCCAAAAAGGTAATGTGGAGGTAAGTTATGTTTCCACAGAAGAACATCTTGCAGACATTTTCACCAAATCTCTTGATGAAAACAGGTTCAATTACCTTGTAAGCAAAGCTGGGTATGTTAAATAAAAATGATTAAGTGTCATTGATGTTCAAAAGTCACTTGTTCAAATCTGTCAAAATTTTACAGAACAGCTTGGAGAGAACAGGTTTCACTTTTTCTGTACTTAGCCAGTTTTTGAAAATTTGGACAGCTTGGACATATATCAGGCTTGACAAAATAAGTTTTAAACTCATGACTGTTCTGTTGCACAAACTCTCAACCTTCTCACTCCGTTAATCTGTCATACAAGGCAATGTCTTGTAATCTGTTCAGCTATTTATCTCATCTAGCAGCACTCTAAGACCCTCCCTCGCGTCAAGGGCTACTCAGGTTTCACAATGAAACTTGTTCTCATATAGCCGCACAGGTTTCATGAAACACGCAATGAAAATGAGATCTAAACCTATGGACTCAATCATGAACAGTTTTGTCCTCCCCCACACTTGAATCGAAACCTATGGACTCAATCAAGAAACACACAATGAAAATGAGATCTAAACAAGCAATGGACTATAGAAATCATTATGAGAATCACACTTGATCAATTAGCAAATATCACACAAATAAACAAGCTAAAAACATGCAAATGATAGCAATAAGAAATCACACCAATATACAAGAGTAGCTTGAGTTATGAATGAGGTTTCTAAACATAGCACCAAACATTAGAATGTCATGCAAAACGATGCAAGAACACTTGTTTAAGAAAATGATCTACAAAGCTAAAATGCAAATACCTGAAAATCAAGGTCTCAACAGTTTGACTTTTTAAAAGTCAAACTAGAGCCACAAAATTATTAAGCTAGGCGATGAAAAACCTTAAATATCGAAACTAGAAGTCATGTGACTCAAGAACGATATAAAGGCGAATTATTCAAGTGAAACATGAAGGCAAACTACCAAACTAAAGCAAGTAATTGGTAAGTAAACTAAACCCAATTTGACTCAAAAAGTCAAAACCATGAACTAGAAATTAGAACAAGAAAACATGCTTTCAAAACAAGACCACTAGCATCAATCATGCAATCCTAAGACACATACTCAATGCACGGGCTACTTATTTAAGCATATAACTTTAAAATTTTAAATTAACAATTCAACACATCAAGCAAAACAATAACATAAAATGAAAACTTAATATGCAAATGAAAGTATCTACGGGTTGCCTCCCGAAAGTGCTTGTTTTGACGAGTCTCTAGCTTGACTCGTCCACACGGCCTATAGATTGATAAAACATACCTGGGAAATGAGCTCGCAAACCTTTCATACCCACTAAAGAAATGTACTCACCAACCGGATCCTCATGATCAAAATTAAACTTCGGAAATTGAGAAGTTTGTTTTTATGTGATATTCTCTACCTTCTTCTTCCGCTTTCTTGGCTTCTTCAATTCCCCTTTCCTCTTTACTGAGCTTGAAGGTACGTGTCCATCACAAACAAATGTACCAAAACCGCAGCTATCTATGAAGAAATCAAACTCCAAAGTCAAACCAAATGCTTTAAATCTTCAAGAAATCGAAACCCTAGGCTAAACTATGATTAGAACTCGAAAACCTACTAAAAACCAAGAGTAAAATCTCCTTAAATTGTCCCAAAATTGTGTCCTCTTTTGACTGCTGCGAGCCAGGGTTTTTAAAAATGAATTCTAGTGGGCTGGGCCTTATACGCGGGTGCGTAGGTTTATGTCATGCGGGTGCATGGCTAGCTTTGACTGAACTTGGCAACGCGGGTGCGTGGCTTGCTTTGACTGGACTTAGCCACGCGGGTGAGTGAAGAGTCTTACACGGGCGCGTAGAATCACTTTTCGCAAAATCTTGCTTTCGATCATGGAAGATGGCTGGATCATAAATCTCATTACTTTAGCCTCGATTTCTGCTCCCATGTTGATTTAACGACTTTTGACCTGCGAAACACAAAAAAATAATAAAATCAGTATCGTTTTCACACATTTCGGTCTGAAAACCACGTAATATAAAAGAAAAAAGATATGAAAAATATATATAAATATGCACATATCACTAAGCCTCAAACCGAAACATGAGTTATTCAAGTCGAACAAATACTTTGGGACTTCAAATGTATTTCCAAATAGTCTACATATGACCTATAATATCATATTAAAATGGTGCATAAACATCCCAAACTAATAATTGATTTATCAAGCACCAATCTCTCATATTTTTGTTTACATCAAGCTGTAGAAAATAAGCTTTTAACCTTCCTACAACTTGAATCATCTTATGATATTTTAATACAAATTAACATAGACTCTTTAGTCTTTCATATCCAACTTGAATCATCTCAAACGGATCTATGATCAATTTTATATGTATTTATATAGTTTCATATTACAATTTCCATACCTGCAGAAGAGCAGCAAAGTTGTGCATTTCTGACATGTTTAGCATCTGATTAGCTTCATATGACTAATTTAGATCTATACACTCTCTTAGTTTTTTGACAACGTATGGCACGTCTAAAACGGAGCTTTGAGTGATTTTATATGAATTTTACAAAACAAAATGTTACAGCTGTCAAATAATTCGAAATTCATGTGTTTTGCTCAATTTCCCAATTTAAAAGATATTAAACACTTTAATATAACACAAGTTAGTAACTTATTGACATCAAAGAGTTTACAAATCATATTGGGTCATTCGCACACCAATTTTAAGCCAAAATACATTTGAGACATCTCATCGAACACTTGGCGTGCAATTTAGAAATAAAACACCAATTTGGTTCTTTACTCGGGGTTTATCCCAACCGATACTTGGAAACGATTCCGCAATATATATCAACATGTTTAAACTCATTTGGAGCTTTAAAACATAATCAATGCTCCAAATCAAACCCAGGTTCATTCGAACACTAAAGTGGGTTATAATGTAAAGGGAAAATCATGTAAAAAACCAAACACTCTTTCAGTATTTTTCGAATAAGTCATTACACCAAAAATGTTTCCATAAAAGTCCTTCAACTTAAAAACATATTCATAAAAATCACTACACATAATATGTTTCTATAAAAGTCCTTTAACTTAACAAAATCTTATGAAAAACTTCTGAAAAATCCTTAAAAAATCTCATAAAACAACACAATTCGCAAAAAATTTCAAGTTGAATGACTTTTATGGAAACGTTTTCGATACAGAGACTTAATAAAAAATATCAAAAGTACGTTGGTTTTTTTGTATAATTTCCCTAATTTTAAACTTCATAAATTAACAAACTATTTACATAAAAAATACTCTAAATCACTTAAATGACAACATACTACAATTTCATTTGAGATTTGAACCATTTACCAAATCAAATACTTTTGAACTCACGTGGGTTCATCACTTTTTTTTAATTCACACATCATCCATCATCTCCTACTTGGTGATAGTTAGGAAGATTATGAAGACACAAATACACACATACATCTTTAAAGCATGAAAGGATATGTTACCTTATGTTTCCAAACTTTGATTGCTCAACAAATCTTGAAATTTCTTGCCAAGGCCAACAAGAAGCTCTAAGCCTAGTTTTCTTTCTCCAAAAGTGCAGGAAATGAGAAGAGATGAATTAAAATGGGGTCTCTCACGATTGGGCAGGATTTTAATCTCCCAATTGATTAAAATGTTTCTCCTACCCCCTCCACGTTTCTTACTTTTCCACTTTTAAGCCCTATGACTTAGGGGTTGTTTGTTTACTATTTAATGGTATCATTAAGAAGTCATTCAAAGATAAAATGACCTCTTAGTGATTCCATTAAGAGGTAAACAAACATTGCATTAGCAATCCTTTCAAATAAGTCCATTGACACTATGCAAGCTTCAATGTATTGTACTTCAAGCTTTGATGTCTTCTACATCTTTCTATGCATTTTAAATTTAAGGGAGAATTTCATGTATACCCCTACTAAACTTCATAATATCATATATACCCAACTTAAAATTTTAATATCATATATGTCTCCTAAACATAATAATATCATATATACTCAACTTAAACTTCATAATATCATATATACCCAATTTTAATTATTAATATCACATGTGCCCCTTTTATTTAAAAATATATCTTGTGTTTATAAGTTTGTTAAAATATAATAAAACAAAAACAGATTGTACAAGAATATTTAAAGAGTAAATATAAAATAATACTAATAAAATGATATCTCATAATTTTTGTTTATTTTTAATAAAATACATATCAACATTATGTAAAATTAAAATTTTAAAATTGTTGATTAAATATATATAAATTTAAAAATTCAAATTTTAATTCATTAAGATATAAAAGGTTCGATAAATAATAGCTATAACAAATAATAACATTATTCTTGTATTTTGTATAATAATTAATATTTATTTGTTTAATTTGTTTAATTCACATATATTTTATGTAAATAATTATTTATTAAAAGTATCCACGTAATTCGTGAGTTCATAAACTACTTCGTAAACTAAATTAAGTTAGCAAGTGAAAACTAATAAGTAAATAATACCCCTACCTATTTATTTTTGTTATTAATAAAATCAACAATATAATTAACTCATAGACTAATTGGACTAAGAAAATATTCAACGTGAATACATATTATATATACATACAATTATCGAATGAAATTGTCCAACGAAAAATTGTAAGATGGCCAACCACGATTGGTTGGATTTATCTTTTTAAAAAACTTTTCATAACACACCATTATCTTAGTGTTATCTTTTATTTAACCCCTTTACTTGAATAATTTTTTGTGTAGTCATCTTTTAACATTTGTTGTTACAATATTTTAATACACACTTGAAATTATGATTTTAATTATACATATGACTGGAGTTGTCTTTTGAAACTATTATGTCATGTTTAATTGTATGAAAAAGACTTTATTATTCAAATGCACAATACATGATTCTAATTTGCTTTATAATTAAAATGTAACTAAAAATTATTTTGATTTTTATTAAATATAATCATGTTTAACATTGAACATTATAACTTTATTTGATTTGATCGTAAAATCAACAAATTAAATTGACAATTAAACCTAATCAATGTCAGATTTTAATGGTTATGAATACTTAATTACTCAATTCTGGTTCCGATCCGATTTAATAAGACATTGTTTGTAAATTTAGCATCGTAAAATCTAGAAAACCAATGATAAGAACCAACTAATAGTATCATTTGACTTGTTTCTTAGATATATATTAGCTTTCCAATTTCACTTATACTTCGATCCTAGTTCAGTTGAGTTTCGTTATTTGATTTTTTTTTAAAAAGTATTTATTCATTTGTTTTTTTATATTTATTTATTTAATTAATATTCTAGATCTCGCAGCAACGCGTGAGTCTTCAATAACTCGTTCTAGTTTAATTTACACATTAATTTTTCATACAATTGGGTTACCGTTTATTATCCAAACTAAACCTTATCACCTAAAATATATAACCTATTTTAAGTATATTTAGTAGCCCACCAATAAATTAAACCTGTGGGTCGACAAAAACAAACACAGAAAAAGTTGACACGACTCGAACCTCATATGAATAAAAATGGGTAAAAATTGGATCAATGTGATTTTAATACGAAAACATATTAACACATTATATATACATACATTTATCAAATAGGATTGTCCAATGAAAAATTGTAAATGGCCAACCGTGATTAGTTGGATTTTTTAACAACACATCATTATCTTAGTGTTATATTTTATTTAACCCCTTTAATTTACAAAAATTTTGTTTAATCCTCTTTTAACATTTATTATTACAATATTTTCTTACACACTTGAAATTTAATTATACATATGTTGGAGTTGTCTTTTGAAGCTATTATGTTATGTTTAATTGTATGAAAGAGACTTTATTATTCAAGTGCACAATACAAGATTCTAATTAAATTGCTTTATAATTAAAATGTAATTACTTCAGATTTTTTTTTATTAAATATGATCATGTTTAACATTGAACATTACTATTATAACATTGACAAGTCCTAATCGATGTATCAGAGACATTACCATTATAACTTTATTTGATTTGATCGTAAAACCAACAAATTGAATTGGCGATTAAACCTAATCAATGTCAGGTTTTCAAATTATGGTTATGAATACTTAATTACTCAATTCCGGTTCCGATCCGATTTAATAAGACATGATTTGTAATTTTAGTATTGCAAAATCTAGAAAACCAATTATAAGAACCAACTAACAGTATCATTTGACTTGTTTCTTTTATATATATATATATATATATATATATATATATATATATATATATATATATATATTAGCTTTCCAATTTCACTTATACTTCGATACAGGTTCAGTTGGGTTTTGTTATTTGAATTTTTTAAAAAGTATTTATTCATTTGTTTTTTATAATTAATTAATTAATTAATATTTTAGACCACACAGTAATGCATGAGTCTTCAATAACTCGTTCTAGTTTAATTTACATATTAATTTTTCATACAATTGGGTTACAGTTTATTATCCAAACTAAGTCTTGTCACCTAAAGTATTTAACCCATTTTAAGTAAATTTAGTAGCCCCCCAATTAAATTAAGCTTGTGGGTTGACACAAACCGACACACGAAAAGTTGACACGATTCGAACCCGATAAGAAAAATAAATGTGTAAAAAATGGGTCAACATGATTTTAATACGAAAAATTATTAACACAAATACGACAACTTGAAACACGACCCGATTGCCAGACTTATAAATTATATTAGTTGTCCATCTTGTTTTGTTGGTCAAATATGTGAAATTATATTAATGGATTTCTAGCAAGATATTACTGTTTATGATATGTACATGCATGAATAGTGTTTCATCATTATAAATAACAAAAACATACTTCCATAGAATAGTGTTGAACCCATATTCAAGTACATATTGCAAAATCAAGAACAATCACAATGGCAGAACTTGAGGTGGCATTTAGTTCGCTAAATGTTTGAAAAGGATTTGGAATATGTTACAAAATTGAAATCTGTCAAGAATTAGAATTTAAATTTGAATCATGTTTGATTGGCTAAAAATAGAACCCAAATCTAATTCTATATATTGTTTGGTTCATAAACTTGTCAAATGAATTATTATTAAATAAGGTCAATGACAAATTACGTTTTTTTATCATCGTTTTCTTGCTTTATTTAAGCGAATGAGATAGGATGGCAGCGTGTGGGTGGATAGGTAGGTGGGTATAGGTGTTGTGGGTATGGTAAGGTAAAATGAGGTAGCATGGGGTTGGGTGGGTGGCATGGAGTGTAATGGTATGGTAGGATAAGATGATAGGGTAGGGTGTATAATATTAGAAGAGGTATGGGTAAACTTAGATGGTTGGGTGGGTATTGGTATGATGGGTAGGATAGAGTAAAGTAGGGATTGCTGCGTAGGCAAGTAGGTGGGTGAACGACGCAGTTGGTAAGGTAGGATAGTGTGTGGGTGTAGGTGTGGGTAGGGTAATGATGGGGTGGGTAGAGTAAGGATGGGTGGGTAGTCGGTAGGGGTGTGTTGGTGGGGTAGTGTTAGGTATTGAAATTTGACATTCGTCACTCGAATACACGATCCAACCTACCATTGGTAGATATGAACGAAGTTAATTGGATGAACATTAGACATGGAGCGAATATGGATATTGACTAGGATATGGATGACAATGTCTCATTTATGCATAATACTAGGTTAATACCCATGTATTACATAGATTGATATAAAAAGTTTGTTATAAATTAAATATATATTAAGAGGTGAGATCCCTTTTTAAAAAAAATTAAGATACAATAAAAAGATGACATACAGGCAAAAATCATGGAGTCAATGGTAAAAAATGATGACTCTAAATCATATTTAAGTCAAAAGAAGATGGTTAAAATAGGATTCAAAATATTTGAATTATTGATTTAAATATAATATTTTATGAGTGTAGGTCCCGAGAGGTTCCCAAAGTATATAGCTTTAAGCTGTAGAGGGGGGGGGGGGTGAATACAGCTATTTAAAAACTACACACTATTTTCTCAATGTTTGTATGTATTATCAACAAATTGTTAATTACAAACAAGCTTGAATGCGGAATAGTTCAAGGTCAGATGACAGATACAACAGTATGTTTACTAATCTAAGACAAACTCAAACTAGTATACAATGAATACACTCACTAAGAAGCACTCACTGTGTTTACAAGACTTAAGGGAACAGCTTATGTAAAACAGCTTAGACACACAGATACTGAATTACACAGCAGGCTTGCATGCATGAAAAACACACTTGCACGTTCACTCTTGATTTCAGCACTTAGCTTTCTTCACTTATCTTTCTGTCCTTAGAAGCTTCCTTTTATACTCACTCAGATGATCTAAGAGAAACATCTTCATTGGACGGAATGAAAAGAAGAAGTCTTGTTGAAAAGACAACATAACCTTTTCTGCACTTTTCTGAAAAGCAGACTTGTCTTCACATGTGCAGAACTTTTGTCTTTTTACTTTGTCTACAGTTGCAATGCCTTTAACTAATTTAGGAATGTCAACTTTGCGTCTTTCTTCCTTGTAAAGGCCTATTTTGATATAAGAAAAAGGTCTGTCACCCTTTTTCAAATAACCTTTTGTCTTCATGTTACAGAACAGCTTGGGCAGGCGGAGCAGTTCTGTTTTCCACTTTGTCTTCGACTTTGTAAACTCATCTTGTAGTCAAAAACAATACATGATGACTTGGAAACTTATTCCATAAAGTGTTTAGCCTGTTCACAAAGAACATGTTCTGTTCACAAAGAACAGAACACTTTAAAATTGCCCAGGCTGCTCACCAGTGTAGAGCAGCGTAGACAGTTTATGTCCAGCCTGTTCAACAGACAGAACAGCTTGGACAAACTGTCTTAGTTGCAACACATGCAACACATAGAACAGCTTTAGACTAATATTGCAAATCATCTTTAGGCTTTAATAAGGCATATAACAGGCCTTAAGTTCAACCTTCAAATGCATCAACAGGTTTGATTATAAATCTCCCCCTCAGATGTAGAATAGTTTGACTGAGGCCTTTTTGTGCCTAACAATCTCCCCCTATTTGCAATAACCAGTCTAAGCTGGTCTTATCAAAAATCATTATATATTTTTACGGTACATTTTGCTGAATTGAAATTACAACATTACAGTAAAGTAAAAGATCAGTTTATATATACACTGATTCTTGATTACATACAACAACACATGTTTTTACAAGAGTACAACTAATGTACTAAAGTATTTTACAACTAATGTAAAGGAAAAGATTACAACTTATGTAATGATGTACAACTAATGTACAAAAGTATTTGGACTGTTTATGTTGGGAGCAGATAATGGCAAGCCTGTCCAACTGATGGACAACTTCCATTCTTCACCTACCCAGACGGTAAATGGTCTTCACTCCATTGGAGGGGGATCCTGAAACATCTTTTCCATTTCTTCTCTTGTATCCTCAAGTTCCACAACTTCACTTCTGATGACCATGAACTTGGGATCATTGAGCTCTCCTCTTTCATAGAAGCCTCTGAGCTGATCCCAGACGGCTGCTCTCCATTTGCTAGACTGCCTAAATGAAACTGCAAGTCTGAAGGCGGCAAGTTGTCTCAGATCAACTTTGTACAGCTCTGAGGCTCTTTGGAAGCACTTCTTCTGAGTTAGGGGATCTACAAAAAATGCCCCCAGCTCAGGTTCTTCAATAATCTTGCCATCCTCAAACTCTATTCCTTTAGGCAGGCTATGATCAACTCCTTTCATTTCAATGGCATAGTCGCCCTGTTCAATCAGTGTAAGGAGTAGCTCCATCTCTGTATCCTTCCTTGTTCTCCTGGCCTTTATTTTTGGATGTGTCACAAAGACACCTTCACTAACTTCCTTAGATATCAGGCCAAGATCCTTTACTCTTTCCATCAACTTCTTGACATATGCCCTGATTTCTTTAGCAGTTTTAGACTTTGATTCACTCACGGCAACTGCCAGCTCAATCCACTCCCTGTATCCCATCTGTGCTACATCAGTGTGGTCATAAGTTTCCAATTCTGGGCCTGTTGCACCCATCCTTGTTATTTTAAGCTTCCACTGACTGCCTTTCCTTGATACAGGGACAGCTTTGACAATTGCTTCCTTGGCTAGCCTTCTTTCAGCAACATCATGAAACTTTTTCCTAGCCAAGTTGTCAAAGTGGTATTGAGCTCTTGCATGGGGTACTGTTGATTTGGTCACAGAGACCTGAGTACCTTTCTCTACTTCCTTCTCTTTCTCCCCTGCTGATTGTCTAGCAGCTTCCATTATTTTCTTTTGCACCTCCAAGGTAGACATTTTAATTTTCTTTGCTTCTTGGAGGGCAAAAGATTTGGCAGTTTTAGCAGATTCTTCTTCTTTTCTCATTTCCTCCAGGGCTTGAAGCTGTTCTTCTCTAAAATCAAAGTACTTGTGCATAGGAAGACCCATCTCTTTAGCCCTGGCCTTGTGGAATCTGATTTCAGTTTCTTTCTGCTGCATGGGATCAACATCTGCTTTTTCTTTTCCTTTGGCTGCTGCTGTAGTGATAGCAGCCTCAGGAATTTCCTCTTCTTCTTCTTCTTCTTCAGTTAGAATTAAGTGCCTTCTTTTACTGCTAGGCCTGTCCTCAGGAATGACTTCCTCCCCCTTAGACTGAGCAGGGTTTGGAGAGATAGCCTAAGTAGGCAAAGCAGCTTGAGAGGCACCTTCAGCTGTACCTGTAAAAACATCTGCTGGCTGATCAGTGTGAGTTGCAGACACTGATATCTCCTTAGGAGAAGAAGTTTTCTCCCCCTTAGACTTAGTCTTCGAGGCAGATGACTTCTCCCCCTTTGAAGGAGATGAAGCAGCGACTTCAACACCTGGTCTGCCTGAAGACACAAAGTCAGTAGGCTTGCCAGCAGGTTTAGTAGAAGGTTTAGGACCAACAAGGCTAGTCACTAAGAAAGCCAAGTTATCCTTCACCTCTGTGAGCTGGGAAAGACAGGTCTGAAGAGAAGAGGAGTGGGAATCAGCAAGGGTTGTAAGCTTAACAATATTTTCCCTGTCAGACGCTGTGAACAGCAGAGTTTGCAGCTGTGCAAGATGAAGTTCTAGAGAATCTTGCACATCAGCAAGATCTGATGACACAGAGTTTGAAAGGGAGCCAATTAGAGTTTGTAAGCTAGCCAGAGTGGCTGGAAGAGTAGAGGTGCAAGAAGTGAGAAGTGATGACAGCTGTTGGGAAATTGCTGTCATTGAGGACAAAGAGTCCTGCTGTATGGAAAGAATAGAGGAGAGGGAGGTGGACACATCTTACAGCTGAGCAGTGAGTGCTAACAGCTGTGGAGAGTGATCAGGTTGTGGAGTGGTAGGGAAAGAGGCCTTGAACGAATCAAAGAACCCCTGAAGCTGTGCAGACACAGAGTCTGAGATGATGGAGGGTAGAGAGTTCATGGAGGTTTCCAAAGAACCAACTTTGTTGGTCAGCAAACTTTGGGAGATGGAGGTGTATGGGTAGATTGTTTTGAGTGGGTAGATGGAGAGGAGGATGATGAGGCTGGTGTTTGAGGATGTGATGGAGAGGGAAGAGAGACTTTGGACAGAAGCTCCATAGCCTGGGCAAAAGTGAGATGGCCCAGGGTGGAGGGGTCAAATGGTCCTTCAGCAACGGCTGTAGCTGCATCACCATGAGAGGGGTTTGATGTTGAGGGCCTTTCAGATGCTGCTTGTGCTGCAACATCTTCATGAAGACCAGTGGTGGTTCCCTTTGCAGTGCCTTGGTTTAAAGGCACCTCATCATTGGGAGATGGGATATGCATTTCAACATCAGCAGTGGTGAAACCTGCTGATGGAATTTGCATGGAGGAAGCAGCCTCACCAGAGGGATGGTGTGATCCCTGAGGTTCATCAGCTGTGGATGTTGGTCCCTCAGCAGCTGTTTGGTGTAAAACAGCTGTATCATGGGGAGCAGAAGTTTGAGGCTGAGCTGCTGATTGGTTTATATCAGCAGCGTGGGCACCTCGTGCAGACTCAGGGTGTGAGGAGATTTTAGTGGGGGACAGTGTGGACACAGTATGGAGTGGAGATGACTCCTGTCTTTCAATATCCTCAGCCTGTTGGGAGGCTGGGATAGTTGATGTGGGTATCTCCGTTTGTACAACTGGTTCCTGTTGGGAGGAACCAGAAGGTCTAGGCTGACTTGGGGTTGACTCGGATTGGAGTGAAGCAGGCTCCAAATGAGCTGAACCTGCTCCCAAAATAGGAGAGGCAGCTGAGGTTGCTTCTTTTTCAACTGAACCCTGTTGAGAGGGAACAGAGGAGGTGGTTTTGTGGGCTGATTTCTTTTTGGCTAGTGATTTGCGTTGGTAATGAATGGATGATGTGGGTGATTGTGGAGAGGGGAGAGGATCTGTTTGGACAGGGTGTGAGACTGGGTCAGGAACAGTGGGGCTAGCCTGTTCCATAGTCTCTTGTGCCACAGAGGCACCAGCCACAAAGGCTTCAGGCTCAACAAATGAACCAGGGTGAGGAGCCTGCTCCACCTCAGCCACAGAGGCTAAAGGAACAGACTCAGGCTGAGCTGTTTTGGCCTTCTTTTTCACAGGCCCAGCTTCAGTTGCCAAGGTCCTTTTAACAAGTTTGGACCTGGCTTTGGATTTTGTTACGGGAGCAGCAACTTCTGGATCCACCCTCATATCAGAGGGTCCTTCCACCATACCTAACAACCTCCTCATAGGTGTGGATAGAGGAGGCTCATTTTGCAGGACTGGAGTATAGAAAACTCTATTCCCTATAACTGGGAATGCAGCAGTCTTAAGTAGAGGCTGAGAGTTATAGATATGCTCACCACAAACGTGTCTGAAGATGAGGCTCAGAAACCTCGGATATGGAACAGCAGCTGGTCTTGACTCTTGCTGCACCAGGTTCCTCAAATTTACAAAAATCCATTTGGCCATGTCCATGGTAGTTCCATCCACAAGCTGCAGAACTACAGGGATTTCATCACGGCTCAGTTGGTCAAAGGAACCAACTTTGCTGCTGAAACACATCACCACAGAGGCGAATAAGAAGCTGTAGGTAGGAGAGAGGTCCTTCCTGAACAGTTTTGCTCCAACTTTTGGTTCTGCTACACCACAGAAGTGCAGCAGATTCTTCATCTGTTCATCTTCAGGCTGTGGTCGATCATATTGTTCAACCACAGGGAGTCGAAGAACTTCCCTGAGCAGATGAGTGTTGATCTCAATGGTCTGAGTCCCATTGAGTATGGTGCCCTTGATGACTTTGGTTTCTGGGATGTAGGCACAGGTATACCAGAACTCATACACCATCTCCTGGTACAGGACACCAGGAGATGCAGTCATCGCGTGGTTCAACAGATGAACTTTCAGAAACTCCACCATTTGGTCATAACCTTTTCCCACATAGTTTTTGGGAATGGTTAGGTTAGCAATGTAGTTGGTGGGCTTGATGGTCAGCATTGTGGTGACTGACGAGTGTTTAACAACATCATCACCAACAAATACTGGAAGAAAGGGATTAGGTCTGTGAGCCATTTGGGAATTTTTGAGGTTGAAGAAGCAAAGGACACTTAGTCGATTTTTAGGGTTCTTGAGGATTTCTGGAAATGATGAGGAAGACGAAGATGAAACAGTATTTAGGTATTTATAGGATTTGAATAGTCGTGTGTATGAGAGAGAAAAGATTTGGGCGGTTTGATTTGAAATGTTGGTTGATGGAAAACGGAACGGTTGTCCATGTCAGAACATTTGTCAGACCACTTGACCTTTTTAATCACTAACACACGAAATCCACATTATCCACAGTAATTAAGTTAAATAAAAACATAATTTAAGTAACTTAATTGTTAAGAAAGGTAATTAAACTTTTGGTCTACGCTGTTGGTCAAACCTATGATGAGCAGGGTCAACACAAGTTATTCAATCTTCAAGCTGTTCTTCCTTCAAACTGTGCCTTCAGCTTGTTCTCTTTTGTGAGAACAGGTTGTGTTCAAGAGTGGAACAGGTTACAAGTCAAAGGCTTGTAAGACAGTGTGAAGGAATGAACAGGTTGAGGATTGGACCATCAGAGCAGGCTGGACTCAGAACTTGTTGTTCAGTCTGTTCTCTGCTCAAGCTGTTCAAGTTTTTTCAGAAAAATGGCTAAGTACAGAACACGCATAGCCTGTTCTGTCTAAGCTGTTCTGAGAGACTTGAGCAGTGTGAGACATATAGCTTCATAGACCTTAGATAACACGTAGTCACTTTTATTTAACATGCCCAGCTTGCTGACAAGGTAATTAAATCTTGTTTCATCCAGAGGTTTGGTGAAAATGTCTGCAAGCTGTTCATTTGTGGAAATAAAACTTACTTCCACATTACCTTTTTGAATGTGATCCCTGATGAAGTGATGTCTGACTTCAATATGCTTTGTTCTTGAATGAAATACTGGATTGTTGGAGATGGCTATGACACTTGTATTATCACACAGAATAGGAGTTTTCCTAAACACAAGGCCATAATCTTCAAGCTGATGCTGCATCCACAGAATCTGTCCACAGCAGCTTCCAGCAGCAATGTACTCAGCTTCAGCAGTAGAAGTGGACACTGAGTTCTGCTTCTTGCTACTCCAACTGATCAACTTTCCACCAAGGAGTTGACATCCTCCTGTTGTGCTTTTCCTGTCTAGCCTGCAGCCTGCAAAATCAGAATCTGAATAAGCTGTTAGTTCAAGGCTTGAGTCTTTGGGATACCAAAGACCCAAACCTGGTGTACCCTTTAGGTATCTGAAGATTCTTTTAGCAGCAGCTAGATGAGATTCCTTTGGATCAGCTTGGAACCTAGCACACAAACAGGTGGCAAACATAATATCAGGTCTACTAGCAGTTAAGTATAGCAAGCTTCCAATCATGCCTCTGTAAGCTGTTACTGAAACAGCTTTGCCACTGGCATCAGCATCCAATTTTACATTGGTTGCCATTGGGGTTTTAATAGGAGAACTTTGATCAAATTTGAACTTTTTCAATAGATCTAAAGTGTACTTTCTTTGATTTATAAAAATTCTAGTTGAGGTTTGTTTAACCTGTAATCCTAAAAAGAAAGTTAGTTCTCCCATCATACTCATTTCATACTTAGATTTCATGAGTAATGAAAAATTCTTGCATAGCTGCTCATTAGTAGAACCAAATATTATGTCATCCACATAAATTTGAACAAGCATAATGTCAGACTTCACCTTCTTTATAAACAGTGTGGTATCCACTTTACCTCTGGAGTACCCATTGCTCATAAGGAATTCAGTAAGAGTGTCATACCAGGCTCTAGGGGCTTGTTTGAGACCATAGAGAGCTTTGTCCAACTTATAGACAAATCCTGGGTGTTGTTCATTTTCAAAACCTGGAGGCTGCTTGACATAGACTTCTTCTTGCAGCTTCCCATTCAAAAATGCACTCTTCACATCCATTTGAAATACCTTAATGCTCTTATGAGCAGCGTAGGCTAGATACAAACGAATTGCTTCTAGCCTGGCCACAGGAGCAAATGTTTCATCATAGTCAATTCCTTCCTCCTGTCTGTAGCCCTGAGCAACCAGTCTTGCCTTATTTCTAATGACATGACCTTGCTCATCCATCTTGTTCCTGAAAACCCATTTTGTGCCAATTATAGTTTTACCTTTAGGAGCAGGGACCAGCTTCCATACCTTGTTTCTCTCAAACTGATTGAGCTCTTCCTGCATGGCAGTGATCCAATTGGCATCTTTTAATGCTTCATCCACCTTCTTTGGCTCCATCAGTGAAACAAAGCTAGAGAACATACAAAAGTTCCCTAAGCAGTCCCACCGAGTTTGTATCCCTTTGTTGATGTCACCAATTATTTGATCATTGGGGTGACATCTGATCCACTTAGGATCATTTTTCAATGATGATTCTCCTGAGTTGTTAACATCTTCAGTAGGTCCTGTTGAACAGTTCTCAAGATTTTCAGACACACTGTTGTCTTGAGCCTGTTCACTTGTTGAACATGTCTGATCACTGTTGAACATATCAGCAGAAGAACTGGGAAGCATTGATAGGTTCTGGACATGCAGTTGTAATTAAGTCAGTACATTTATCCACACAGGGTGTATTGACATAATCATCATCATGTCCATCATGATTAACAGGTTCCACACTGGGTGTAGTGGAAGCTTTTGAGTCCTCTTCATTGTTTGAATGCATCAGATCATCAAAGTTAAGTTCTCCTGAAACTGATTCAGGAACAGCTTTGGTGGAGGCATTCTTGGACTCTTCAAAGGTGACATTGATAGATTCATCTATCACCTTTCTTTTGTTGTTATATACTCTGTAGGCTTTGGAGATAGCAGAGTAGCCAACAAACACACCTTCATCAGCTTTAGGTTCAAACTTTAACCGCTGGTCCCTTTGATTCAGAATGAAACAGGGACATCCAAACACATGGAAAAAACTGACATTTGGCTTCCTCCCTTTGAGCAGCTCATAGGGAGTTTTGTTGAATCTTTTTACCACTAAGGATCTGTTTTGGGTGAAACAGGCAGTGTTAACAGCTTCAGCCCAAAATGATGAAGGTAAACCTGATGCACACAACATGGTTCTGGCAGCTTCAATGAGAGTTCGGTTTCTCCTTTCAGCAACTCCATTTTGTTGAGGAGTTCTTACAGCTGAAAAGTTTTGAGTGATTCCTTTCTCTTCACAGAATTCTTCAAGAGTACTGTTTCTGAACTCAGTACCATGATCACTTCTAAGCTGCTTTACTTGGGCAGAGTTCAGCATTTCCATCTTTTTGACAAATCCAATAATCTCTCTAGCAGCCTCTCCTTTGCTCTTTAGAAAGATCACCCATGTGTACCTGGAGAAATCATTCAACCATTAACTAGAGTGTATCTTCTCCTCCTAGACTTGGACATTTAACAAGGTCCAAACAAGTTCCCATGTGGAATTAAGAAGAGTGGAGTATCAATAGAGAAATTATGTTTAGATTTAAAAGATGTTTTTCTCTGCTTGCCTTTCTCACAAGCTGTGCATAATCTATCCTTAGCAAAAGTCATAGAAGGCAAACCTGTCACCAACTCTTTCTTACAGAGTTTGTTGATGTTCTTGAAGATCAGATGTGACAGTCTTCTGTGCCATAGCCAGTTTAGATCAGCATTTGTTCTTGTGAGAAAACAGGTTTCAGTTGTGGGGTCAGCAGAATGCATATCCACAACATATACACCTTTCTTTCGTTGAGCACATAGCACAACTTTGCCTTGGGAATCCAATATGTAACCCAGGTGCTCATCAAAGTTAACCTTGTAGCCAGCATCACACAGTTGGCTTATGCTGACAAGGTTATGTTTTGTTTTAGCCCAACCACATAGGCTACTCTTTTGAACACTGCAGCACCAGCTTTAAGAGTTCCATATCCCTCAGTGGATCCCTGTACATTGTCACCAAATGTGACTTTTGGCCCTTTTTCAGGCCTGAGATCACTCAGCAATTCTTTACAACCTGTCATGTGCCCTGAGCAACCACTGTCCAA